>RJWK010023369.1:0-29142 GCA_004363435.1 Platanista minor
AAGGAGGAAAATAAAGTTTCCTTCAAGCCTTACTTTCCAAAGGGACCACAGAGCATTCTCCCTGCGCTTTCTTTCTCTGTTTTGTACCTCCAAGGTGCCTTTGAAGGGAGATACTTGAGATGTTTCAACCTTCCTACTTCTAGAGGTTTAACCAAAGGAGGCTTTCACTGCCCTTCTTTCTGCATACCGTTGTCCTCATGTGAACATTGCTCACACGTCCCCGAAAGGACTGGCAGTCCGTCGTTTACATCTTGGATCCTAGGGCAGATTACTGTGTCTGAGGACAACAGAAATGCTTTGCAGATTTAAATCGCCGCTTTGACCACCGCTGCATTGAAACTAATGCCTGCCTATCAGTGGGACAAGGAAATTTTGCTGTTAGTTTGATTCCAGTCATCCCCTGTAGTTGGCCTAATTACTGACAAATGCTGAGGGATGAGGACCTAGCAGTAATTGAAAGCAAAGTGTTGTTACACGGAAAACGACTTGTCCTCTCTGAAACCATTTTGCAACTAAGAGAAGATGAGCAACAACAGTGTTTACCAGGTAACACAGAGACCAAAACTCTCCACTTTCCAATGAAAATAAGAAAGTTTACCAGGAAGCCTCAATGTCCAGCCGGACCAAGCAGCATATTACACCGTCGTTTCTCACCCTCTCTTGTACATCCAGTGGACTCACTGGATCATGGCATTATTAAGCTTTTCCATGCTAGGACTCGGGACTGTGTTGGAAGCATATTTAAGTGATGGCTTAGTTAGGCCTAGGTGACGATGTTTCTGAAGTATACATATCATTTAAGGGAAATCCTGTAAGTTTTGAAGCTGCAGCTAAATTGTGGTTGCCGCCAGACGGTGACAGACATCACAGATTAGATCCCAGAAGCAATGGTAGGCCAATTGTATTTTTTCCCACAGCTCAGGGTTGCTCAAGATTGCAGACACCGTAGGCAGATAGGAAGGCATTGAACTCTGGTAACTACATTGTTTTCAAGCTATCACACGCTAGGTGTCTAAACAAGGAAGTTCTTCACTGCCCGTCACACGGCATCTAGTTGTTCTCTACAGTAGATGTCTCAAAGTTCCGCAAAGACAAAGGAGGTCCTTTTTCTACGTTTCAAAACATAGGGCCGACCCGAGAATCAAAAGAGAGCAGATATGCTTCTAAGATTTCAAGAATCACAGGGACTAAGCCTCCATGGCATCTGTTGCATGCCCCCCTCTCTCATGGGAAAGCCTGAAAGTTCGCTTGAGGCTAGAGGTCCCATGTGCTTGGCTCAGTCCCTGAAGATTACCGAAGAATGAGCACCTTCCCAGGAATGGCACCTCCCAAGTTTCTTTGCCAGAAACTCACGTCGTCACAGTGGCAATTGAGTTTCTAAAAGAAGATGTGCCACTACAGCGTTTCTCGTGGAGAACTGAGCCCGTAACTCTGTAGATCCCAAGGAGGAAAATAAAGTTTCCTTCATACCTGGCTTTCCAACGGGACCACTGAGCATTCACCCTGCCACTTCTCTCTCTGTTTTGTACCTCCATGGTGCCTTTGATTGGAGATACTTGAGAAGTTTCAACCTTCCAACTTCTAGTTTTAACAAAAGGAGCCTCCCACTGCCCTTCTTTCCACATACGGTTGTCCTCAACTGAACATTGCTAACACGTCCCAGAAAGGATTGGCAGTCCATCGTTTACATCTTGGATCCTAGGGCAGACCACCGTGTCTGAAGACAACAGAATTGATTCCTAGATTTAAATCGCTGCTTTGACCAGTGCTGCCTTAAAACTGAGGCCTGCCTATCAGTGTGACAAGGAAAACTTAACGTTAGTTTGATTCCAGTCATCCCATGTGGTTGGCCTAATTATTGACAAATGCTGAGGGATGAGGACCTAGCAGTTATTGAAAGCAAAGTGTTGTTACAAGGAAGATGACTTGCCCTCACAGAAACCATTTTGCAACGAAGAGATGATGGGCAAAAACAGTGTTTACCAGGTAAATCAGAGGCCAAAACTCTCCACTTTCCAATGAGGAAAATAAACTTTTCCTGGAAACCGCAATATCCAGTACGTCCAAGCAGCATATTACTGAGTCTTTTCTGACCCTCTCTTCTCCATACAGTGGGCCCACAGGATCATGACATTAATAACCATTGCCATGCTGGGAGTCATCATTGTGGTGGAAAAATATCCAAGTGATGGCTTAGTTGAGCCTAGGTGATGACGTTTCTCCTGAATAACTACCAGTTAAGGGAAAGCCTTTAAGTTTTGAAGCTGCACTTAAAGTGTAGTTGTGGCTTGAGGGAGACACACGTCATGGTTTAGGACCCAGAAGCAATGGTAGGCCAATTGTACTTTTCCTTGCAGCTCTGGTTTCCTCACGGGTGGAGACGCCAATGGCAAGAAGGACAGCATGGAATGCTGGTACTTGTGTTGCTTTCAATCTATTGCAAACTAGTGGTCCAATCAAAGAAGCCCTTCACTGCCCATCACTCGGCATCTAGTTGTTCTCTACTGTAGATGTCTCAAAGCTCCACAAAGACACAGGAGGTCCTTTTTCTACATTTCGAAACATAGGGCCGACCCGAGAATCAACAGAGAGCAGATATGCTTCTAATATTTCAAGAACCACAGGGACTAAGGCTCTATGGCATCTGTTGCATGCCCCCCGCTGTCAAGGGAGAACCAGAACGTTCGCTTGAGGCTAGAGGTCCCATGTTCTTGGCCCAGTCCCTGAAGACTACCGAAGAATCAGCACCTTCCAAGGAATGGCACCTCCCAAGTTTCTTTCCCAGAAACTCACGTCATCACAGTGGCAATTGGGTCTGTACTAGAAGATGTGCAAAAACAGCGTTTCTCGTGGAGAACTGAGCCCATAACTCTGTAGATCCCAAGGAGGAAAATAAAGTTTCCTTCAAGCCTTACTTTCCAAAGGGACCACAGAGCATTCTTCCTGTGCTTTCTCTCTCTGTTTTGCACCTCCAAGGTGCCTTTGAAGAGAGATACTTGAGATATTTCTACCTTCCTACTTCTAGAGGTTTAACCAAAGGAGGCTTTCACTGCCCTCCTTTCTACAAACTGTTGTCCTCATCTGAACATTGCTCACACATCCCAGAAAAGACTGGCAGTCCGTCGTTTACATCTTGGATCCTATTGCAGACTACCGTGTCTGAAGGCAACAGAAATGCTTCCTAGATTAAAATCACCACTTTGACCAGCGCTGCCTTGAAACTGAGGCCTGCCTATCAGTGTGACAAGGAAATTTTAATGTTAGTTTGATATCAGTCGTCCCCTGTGGTTGGCCTAATTACTGACAAATGCTGAGGGATGAGTACATAGCAGGAATTGAAAGCAAAGTGTTGTTACACGGAAAACCACTTGTCCTCTGTTAAACCGTTTTGCAACTTAGAGAAGATGGGCAAGAACACTGTTTACCAGGTAACACAGAGGCCAAAACTCTCCACTTTCCAATGAGGAAAATAAACTTTTCCTGGAAACCGCAATATCCAGCAGGTCCAAGCAGTATATTACCGAGTCTTTTCTGACCCTCCCTTCTCCATACAGTGGACCCACTTCATTATGACATTAGTAACCATTGCCATTTTGGGAGGCGTGGTTGTGATGGAACGATATCTACGTGATGGCTTAGTTAAGCTTTGGTGACGACGTTTCTTCCAAATACCTATCAGTTAAGGGCAAGCCTGTAAGATTTGAAGCTGCACTTAAAGTGTAGTTGCCGCTTGAGTGAGACACACGTCATGGTTTAGGACCCGGAAGCAATGGTAGGCCACTTGTACTTTTCCTTGCAGCTCAGTATTCCTCTAGAGTGGAAACACCGTTGGCAAGAAAGACAGTGTTGGACGCTGGTAACCGTGTTGTTTTCAAGCTATCGCAAACTAGTGGTCTAATCAAAGAAACATTTCACTGCCCATCTTTTGGTGTCTACTTGTTCACTACGGTAGATGTCTCAAAGCTCCCTGAAGACTCAGGAGGTCCCTTTTCTACGTTTGGAAACGTTCGATCGACCCAAGAATCAACAGAGAGCAGATATGCTTCTAAGATTTCAAGAACCACAGGGACTAAGGATCTATGGCATCTGTTACATGCCTCCCTCTGTCATGGGAAAACGTGAAAGTTCGCTGGAGGTTAGAGGTCCCATGTGCTTGGCTCAGTCCCTGAAGATTACCGAAGAATGAGCACCTTCCAAGGAATGGCAACTCCCAAGTTTCTTTCCCAGAAACTCACTTCGTCTCAGTGGCAATTGGGTCTCTAAGCGAAGATGTGCAACAACAGTGTTTCTCGTGGAGAACTGAACCCGTAACCCTGTAGATCCCAAGGAGGAAAATAAAGTTTCCTTCAAGCTTTACTTCCCAAAGGGAACACAGAGCATTCTCCCTGTGCTTTCTCTCTCTGTTTTGTACCTCCAAGGTGCCTTTGAAGGGAGATACTTGATATGTTTCAACCTTCCAACTTCTAGAGGTTTAACAAAAGGAACCTTTCATTCCCCTTTTTTCCGTTGTCCTCAACTGAACATTGTTCACAAGTCCCAGAAAGGACTGGCAGTCCGTCATTAACATCTTGGATCCTAGGGCAGACTACCGTGTCTGAACACAACAGAAATGCATCCTGGATTTAAATCTCCGCTTTGACCTGATCTACCTTGAAACTGTGGCCTGCTTATCAGTGTGACAAGGAAAACTTAACTTTAGTTTGATTCCAGTCGTCCCATGTGGTTGGCCTACAATAGACGGTCAGAAACTACTGTGAAATTTGCTGCTTGCTCCTGCTGGACATTGAGGCTTCCTGGAATAGTTTCTTTTCCTCATTGGAAAGTGCAGAGTTTTGGTCTCAGTGTTTCCTGGTAAACACTGTTGTTGCTCATATTCCTTTGTTTGCAAAATGGTTTCTGTGAGGAAAAGTCATTTTCCATGTAACAACACTTTGATTTCAATTCCTGCTAGGTCCTTATCCTTCACGTTTGTTAGTAATTAGGCCAACTACATGGGATGATTGGACTCAAACTAACGTTCAGTTTTCCTTGTCACACTCATAGACAGGCCGCAGTTTCAAGGCAGCGTTGCTCAAAGCGGAGATTTAAGTCTAGTTACCATTTATGTTGTCTTAGGAAACGGGGATCTTCCCTAGAATCCAAGCTGTAAACGACGGACTGCCCAGCCCTTTTGGGATGTGTGAGAACTCTTCAGTAGAGCACAATGAAATGACGAAAGAATTGCAGTGAAGGGCTCCTTTTTTTAAAACGCTAGAAGGTGGTAAGTTGAAACAACTCGAGTATCTCCCTTCTAACGAACCTTGGAGGACCAAAACAGAACGAAAGCACAGGGAGAATGCTCTGTGGTCCCTTTGGGAATTGAGGATATGGGGAAGGGGAAGGGTAAGATGTGATAAAGTGAGAGAGTGACATGGACATATGTACACTACCAAACATAAAATAGATAGCTAGTGGGAAGCAGCTGCATAGCACAGGGAGATCAGCTCAGTGCTTTGTGATCACCTGGATGGGTGGGATGGGGAGGGTGGGAAGGAGGGATACGCAGGAGCGAGGAGATGTGGGAACATATGTGTATGTATAATTGATTCACTTTGTTATAAAGCAGAGACTGACACCATTGTAAAGCAATTATACTCCAATAAAGATGTTAAAAAAAATTAAAAAAAAAAATAAGGCTTGAAGGGAAACCTTATGTTCCTCCTCGGGATCTAGAGAGGTGCAGGCTCAGTTCTCCCCGAGAAACACTGTTTTTGAACGTCTTCAATTCCTGACCCAATTGCCACTGTGACGATGTGAGTTTCTGGGAAAGAAACATGCCAGTTACCATTTCTTAGAAGGTGCTCATTATTCAGTAATCTTCAGGGACTGGTCCAAGCACATGGGGCCTCTAGCCTCCAGGGAACCTTCATGTTTTCCCATGACAGAGAGAGGCATGCAACAGATGCCATAGAGCCTTAGTCCCTGTGGTTCTTGAAATCTTAAAAGTATATCTGCTCTCTGTTGATTCTCGGGTCGACCCTACGTTTCCAAACATAGAAAAAGGGACTTCCTGTGTCTTTGGGGAGCTTTGAGCCATCTTCCATAGAGAACAACTAGATGCCATGTGATGGGCATTGAAGGTCGTCTTTGATTAGACAACTAGTTTGCGATAGCTTGAAAGCAACACAGTTACCAGCGTTCCATGCTGTCCTACTTGCCAACAGTGTCTCCACTCTTGAGGAACCCTGAGGTGCAAGGAAAAGTACAAGTGGCCTACCATTGCTTCTGTGACCTAAACTATGATGTGTGTCTCCCTCAAGCAGCAACTACACTTTATGTGCAGCTTCAAACCTTACAACGTTTCCCTTAACTGATAGGTATTCAGGAGAAACGTCATCACCTAGGCTTAACTAAGCCATCACGAATATATCTTGCCACCACAATCACGACACCCAGCATGGCAATGGTTACTAATGTCATGATCCATTGGGTCCACTGGATGGAGAAGGGAGGGTCAGAAACGACTCGGTAATATGCTGCTTCGACCTGCTGGATATTGCGGTTTCCAGGAAAACTTTATTTTCCTCATTGGAAAGTGGAGGGTTTTGGCTTCTGTGTTACCTGGTAAACACTGTTGTTGCCCATCTTCTCTTAGTTGCAAAATGGTTTCAGAGAGGACAAGTCATTTTCCATGTAACAACACTTTTGTTTCAATTCATGCTAGGTCCTCATCCATCAGCATTTGACAGTAAATAAGCCAACCTAATGGGATGACTGGAATCAAACTAATGTTTAGTTTCCTTGTCACACTGATAGACAGGCCACAGTTTCAAGGCAGTGCTGGTCAAAGGGGCGATTTAAATGTAGGAAACATTTCTGTTGTCTTCAGACATGGTAGTCTGCCTTAGGATCCAAGATGTAAACCACAGACTGCCAGTCATTTCTGGGAGAGTGAGCAATGTTCAGTTGAGGACAATGATATGTGGAAAGGAGGGCAGTGAAATGCTCCTTTTGTTAAACCTCTAGAAGTTGGAAGGTTGAAACATGTCAAGTATCTACCTTCAAAGGCTCCGTTGAGGTACAAAACAGAGAGAGAAAGTGCAGGAGAATGCTATGTGGTCCCTTTGGAAAGTAATGCTTGAAGGAAACTTTATTTTCCTCCTTGAGATCGAGAGAGTTACCGCCTCAGTTCTCCACGAGAAACGGTGTTGTTGCACATCTTCTCTTAGAGACACAATTGTCACTGAGGTGACGTGAATTTCTGGGAAAGAAACTTGGGAGGTGCCATTCCTTGGAAAGTGCTCATTCTTTGGTAATCTTCAGGGACTGGGTGAAGTACATGGGACCTCTAGCCTCCAGTGAACCTTCATGTTTTCCCATGATACAGGGAGGCATGGAACAGATGCCATAGAGCCTTAGTCCCAGTGGTTCTTGAAACCCTAGAAGCATATCTGCTCTCTGTTGATTCTCGGGTCGACCCTACGTTTCCAAACGTAGAAAAGGGACTTCCTTTGTCTTTGGGGAGCTTTGAGCCATCTACAGTAGAGAACAACTGGATGCCGAGTGACGGGCAGTGAAGGGCGTCTTTGATTAGACACCTAGGTTGCGATACCTTGAAAACAATTCAGTTACCCACGTTCAATGTCTTCCTTCATGCCACTGGTGTCTGCACTCTTGAGAAACCCTGAGCTGTTGGGAAAAATACAATTGACCTACCATTGCTTCTGGGATCTAATCTGTGATGTCTGTCACTGTCAGGCGGCAACCACATTTTAGCTGCAGTTTGAAAACTTATAGGATTTCCCTTAAATGATATGTATTCTGCAGAAACGTCATCACCTAGGGCTAACTGAGCCATCACATAGGTATCCTTCCAACACAGTCACGAGTCCCAGCATGGCAAATGTTAATAATGTCATGATCCAGTGGGTCCACTTGATGTAAAAGAGAGGGTCAGAAACGACTGCGTAATGTGTTACTTGTTCCTGCTGGACATTGCGGTTTCAAGGAAAAGTTTCTTTTCCTCATTGAAAAGTGCAGAGTTATGGCCTCAGTGTTACCTGGTAAACACTGTTGTTGCCCATATGCTCTTGGTTGCAAAATGGACACTTTGAGTACAAGTTATTTTCCATGAAACAGCCTTTGACTTTCAATTCCTGATAGGTCCTCATCCCTCAGCATTTGTTAGTAATTAGGCCAACCACATGGGCCGATTGAACGCAAATTAACGTTCAGTTTTCCTTGTCACACTGATAGGCAGGCCGCAGATCCAACGCAGCATTGCTCAATGAGGTGATTTAAGGCTGGGAAGCATTTCCTGTGTCTTAGGAAATGGGGATCTGCCCTAGAATCCAAGCTGTAAACGATGGACTGCACTTCCCTTCTGGGACGTGTGAGAACTATTCAGTTGAGCAGAATGAAATGACGAAAGATGTGCAGTGAATGGCTCGTTTTGTTAAACCGCTAGAAGGTGGTAAGTTTAAACAACTCAAGTATCTCCCTTCTAACGCACCTTGGAGGAACAAAACAGAGAACGAAAGCACAGGGAGAATGCGCTGTGGTCCCTTTGGAAAGTAAGACTTGAAGGGAAACCTTATTTTCCTCCTTGGGATCTACAGAGGTGCAGGCTCAGTTCTCCCCGAGAAACACTGTTGTTGAACATCTTCACTTCCTGACCCAATTGCCACTGTGACGACGTGAGTTTCTGGGAAAGAAACTTGGGAGTTGCCATTCCTTGGAAGGTGCTCATTCTTCATTAATCTTCAGTGACTGGGCCAAGCACATGGGACCTCTACCCTCCAGCAAACCTTCATGTTTTCCCATGACAGAGGGAGGCATGCAACAGATGCCATAGAGCCTTAGTCCCTGTGGTTCTTGAAATCTTAGAAGTATATCTGCTCTCTGTTGATTCTCGGGTCGACCCTACGTTTCCAGACTTAGAAAAAGGTCCTCCTGTGTCTTCGGAGAGCTTTGAAGCATCTACCATAGAGAACAACTACATGCCGAGTGACGGGCAGTGAAGGGTTTCTTTGATTAGACAACTAGTTTGCGATAGCTTGAAAGCAACACAGTTACCAGCGTTCCATATTGTCCTTCTTGCTAAAGGTGTCTCCACTCTTGAGGAACCCTGAGCTGCAAGGAAAAGTACAAGTGGCCTACCATTTCTTCTGGGTTCTAAACCATGACGTGTGTCTCCCTCAAGCGGCAACTACACTTTACGTGCAGCTTCAGAACTTACAGGGTTTCCCTTAACTGATAGGTATTTGTGAGAAACGTCGTCACCGAGGCTTAACTAAGTCAAGATGTAGATATCGTTCCATCACAATCACGCCTCCCAAAATGGCAATGGTTACTAATGTCACGATTAAGCCATCACGTAGATATCTTTACACCACAATCACCACTACCACCATGGCAATTGTTACTAATGTCACGATGAAGTGGGTCCACTGTATAGAGAAGGGATGGTTAGAAACGACAGAGTGATATGCTGCTTGGACCTGCTGGATATTGAGGTTTCCAGGAAAATTTTATTTTCCTCATTGGAAAGTGGAGAGCTTTGGCCTCTGTGTTACCTGGTAAACACTGTTGTGGCTCATCTTCTCTAAGTTGCAAAATGCTTTCTGTGAGGACAAGTCATTTTCCATGGAAGAACACTTTGCTTTCAATTCCTGCTAGATCCTCATCCCTCAGCATTTGTCAGTAATTAGGCCAACTACATGGGACGACTAGAATCAAACTAACATTAAGTTTTCCTTTTCAACCTGATAGGCACGCCACCGTTTCAATGCAGCACTGGTCAAAGAGGCGATTTAAATCTAGGAAGCATTTCTGTTGTCTTCAGACACGAGAGTCTGCCACAGGATCCAAGATGTAAACGACAGACTGCCAGTCATTTCTGGGACGTTTGAGCAATGTTCAGTTGAGGACAACGGTATGCGGAAAGAATGGAAGTGAAAGGCTCCTTTTGTTAAATTTCTAGTAGTTGGAAGGTTGAAACATCTCAAGTATCTCCCTTCCAAGGCACCTTGGAGGTACAAATCAGAGAGAGAAAGCGCATGGAGAATGCTCTGTGGTCCCTTTAGTAAGTAAGGCTTGAAGGAAACTCTTTTGCTCATTGGGATCTAGAGAGTTATGGGCTCAGTTCTCCATGAGAAACGCTGTTGTTGCTCATCTTCTCTTAGAGACAAAATTGTCACTGAGACGACGTGAGTTTCTGGGAAAGAAACTTGGGAGTTGCCATTCTTTGGAAGGTGCTCATTCTTCGATAATCTTCAGGTACTTGGCCAACCACATGGGACCTCTAGACTCAAGCGAACGTTCAGGTTTTCCCATGACAGAGGGAGGCATGCAACAGATACCATAGAGCCTTAATCTCTGTGGTTCTTGAAATCTTAGAAACATATCTGGTCTCTGTTGATTCTAGGGTAGGCCCTGCGTTTGCAAACATAGAAGAAGAACCCACTGTGTCTGCGTGGAGCTTTGAGGCATCTACCGTAGAGAACAACTAGATGCTGAGTGATGGGCAGTGAAGGGATTCCTTGTTTAGACAACTAGATTGCAAAAGCTTGACAGTAACACCGTTACCAGTGTTCCACGCTGTCCTTCTTGCCAACGGTGTCTCCACTCTTGAGGAACCCTGAGCTGCAAGGAAAAGTACAAGTGGCCTACCATTGTTTCTGGGTCCTAAACCATGACGTGTGTCTCTCTCAAGAGCCAACTACACTTTACGTGCAGCTTTAAAACTTACAGGGTTTCCCTTAACTATTAGCGATTCAGGAGATACATCGTCACCAGGCTTAAATAAGCCATCATGTAGATATCTTTCGACCACAATCACGACTCCCAACATGGCAATGGTTACTAATGTCATGATCCAGTGGGTCAAGTGGATGGAGAAAGGAGGGTCAGAAGCGATTTGGTAATATGCTGCTTGGACCTGCTGCATATTGCAGTTTCCAGGAAAAGTTTATTTTCTTCATTGGAAAGTGGAGAGTTTTGGTCTATATGTTTCCTGGTAAACACTGTTGTTACCCATCTTCTCTTAGTTGAAAAATGGTTTTGTGAGAACAAGTCATTTTCCATGAAACAACACTTTGCTTTCAATTCCTGCTAGGTCCTGATCCCTCAGCATTTGTCAGTAATTAGGCCAACCACATGGGACGACTGGAATCAAACTAACGTTACATTTTTCTTGTCAAACTGATAGGCAGGCCACAGTTTCAAGGCAACACTCGTCAAAGGAGCGATTTAAACCTAGGAAGCATTTCTGTTGTCTTCAGACACTGGAGTCTGCCCTAGGATCCAAGATGTAAAGGATGGACTGCCAGTCCTTTCTGGGACATGTGAGCAATGTTCAGTTGAGGACAATGGTATGCAGAAAGAAGGGCAGTGAAAGGCACCTTTTGTTAAACTTCTAGAAGGTTGAAACATCTCAAGTATCTCCTGACAAATGCACCTTGGAGGTACAAAACAGAGAGAGAAAGTGCAGGGAGAATGCTCTGTGTTCCCTTTGGAAAGTAAGGCTTGAAGGAAACTTTATTTTCCTCATCGGGATCTAGAGAGTTATGGGCTCAGTTTTCCACAAGAAACGCTGTTCTTGCAAATCTTCTCTTAGAGGCCAAATTGCCACTGAGACGACGTGAGTTTCTGCGAAGGAAACTTGGGATGTGCCATTCCTTGGAAGGAGCTCATTCTTCGGTAATCTTCATGGATGAGCCAACCACATGGGACCTCTAGCCTCAAGCGAACGTTTAGGTTTTCCCATGACAGAGGGAGGCATGCAACAGATGCTATAGAGCCTTAGTCCCTGTCGTTCTTGAAATCTTAGAAGCATATCTGTTCTCTGTTGATTCTCGGGTAGGCCCTACATTTGCAAAGGTAGAAAAATAACCCCGTGTCTATGTGTGGAGCTTTGAGCCATCTACCGTAGAGAACAACTAGATGCCAAATGATGTGCAGTGAAGGGCTTCCTTGTTTAGACAAATACTTTGCGATAGCTTGAAAGCAAAACAGTTACCAGCGTTCCATGCTGTCCTACTTGCCAATGGAGACTCCACTCTTGAGGAACCGTGAGCTGCAAGGAAAAGTACAAGTTACCTACCATTGCTTCTGGAATCTAATCTGTGACATCTGTCTCTCTCAAGCGGCAACTACACTTTAGCTGCAGCTTCAAAACTTACAGGATTTCCTTTAAATGATATGTATTCTGCAGAAACGTCATCACCTAGGCCTAACTAAGCCCTCACATAGATACCCTTCCAACACAACCTCGAGTCCCAGCATGGCAAGGTTAATAATGTCATGATCCAGTGCGTCCACTGGATGTACAAGAGAGGGGAAGAAACGACTGTGTAATATGCTGCTTGGTCCTGCTGGACATTGAGGCTTCCTGGAAAATTTCTTTTCCTCATTGGAAAGTGCAGAGTTTTGGCCTCAGTGTTACCTGGTAAACACTGTTGTTGCCCATATTCTCTTGGTTGCAAAATGGTTTCTGTGAGTACAAGTCATTTTCCATGAAACAACCTTTGTGTTTCAATTCCTGCTAGGTCCTCATCCCTAAGCACTTGTTAGTAATTAGGCAAACCACATGGGACGATTGGACTCAAACTAACTTTCAGTTTTCCTTGTCACACTGATAGGCAGGCCACAGGTTCAAAGCAACATTGGTCAAAGTGGTAATTTAAGTCTAGGAAGCATTTCTAGTGTCTTAGGAAATGGGGATCTGCCCTAGAATCCAAGCTGTAAACGACGGACTGCCCGTCTCTTCTGGGACGTGTGAGAACTGTTCAGTTGAGCACAATGAAATGATGAAAGAAGCACTGTGAAGGGCTCCTTTAGTTAAAGCGCTAGAAGCTTGTAAGTTGAAACAACTCAAGTATCTCCCTTCTAACACACCTTTGAAGAACAAAACAGAGAACGAAAACACAGGCAGAATGCTCTGTGGTCCGGTTGGAAAGTAAGGCTTGAAGGGAAACCTTATTTTCCTCCTTGGGACCTACAGAGGTGCAGGCTCAGTTCTCCCCGAGAAACACTGTCGTTGAACATCTTCACTTCCTGACACTATTGCCACTTTGATGAAGTAAGTTTCTGAGAAGGAAACTTGGGAGTTGCCATTCCTTGGAAGGTGCTCATTCTTTGGTAATCTTCAGGGACTGGGCCAAGCACATGTGACCCCTTGCCACCAGCGTACGTTCATGTTTTCCCATGACAGAGGGAGGCATGCAACAGATGCCATAGAGCCTTAATCCCTGTGGTTCTTGAAATCTTAGAAGCATATCTGCTCTCTGTTGATTCTCGGGTCGACCCTATGTTTCCAAACGTAGAAAAAGGACCTCCTGTTTCTTTCGAGAGCTTTGGTCCATCTTCCGTAGAGAACAACTAGATATCGAGTGATGGGCAGTGAAGGGATTCTTTGATTAGACAACTAGTTTGTGATAGCTTGAAGGCAACACAGTTACCAGCGTTCCATGCCTTCCTTCATGCCAAGGGTGTCTGCTTTTTTGAGGATCCCTGAGCTGCTTGCGAAAAATACAATTGGCCTACCATTGTTTCTGGGGCCGAATCTGTGCAATCTTGACGACCACTGAGCTGAATGGGAAAATTACAGTTGGCTTACCATTGTTTTTGTAGTCTAGTCTGTGACATCTGTCTCTCTCAGGTGGCAACTACACTTCAGCTGCAGCTTCAAAACTTACAGGCTTTCACTTACTGATATGTATTCTGGAGAAACATCGTCACCTAGGATTAACTAACCCATCCTGTAGATATCCTTCCACCACAATCACGAGTCCCATCATGGCAAATGTTACTAATATCATGATCCAGTGTGTCCACAGTATGTGCCAAGAGGGTCAGAAACGACTGGGTAGTATGCTGCTTAGTCCTGCTGGACATTGAGGATTCCTGGAAAAGTTCATATTTCTCATTGGAAAGAAGAGAGTTATGACCTCAGGGTTACCTGGTAAGCACTGCTGTGTCCCATCATCTCTTTGTTGCACAATGGTCTCTGTGAGGATGACTTATTTTCCATGAAACAACACTTGGCTTTCAATTCCTGCTAGGTTCTCATCCTTCAGCGTTTGTTAGTATTTAGGCCAACCACATGGGACGCCTGGACTCTAAATAAAGTTCAGTTTTCCTAGTCACACTGATAGGAAGTCCGCAGTTTCAAGGCAGCATTGGTCAAATCAGTGATTTAAATACAGGAAGAATTTCTGGTGCCTTAGGACACGGGGGTCTGCCCTAGGATACAAGCTGTAAACGATAGAATACCCGTGCTTTCTGGGACGTGTGAGCAATGTTCTGTTGAGGACTATGATATGCAGAAAGTAGGGCAGTGGTTGGCTCCTTTTTTTGAACCTCTAGAAGTTGTAAGGTGAAACAAGTCAAGTATATCCCTTCAAAGGCACCTTGGAGGTACAAAACAGAGAAAGAAAGCGCAGGGAGAATGCTGTGTGGTATCTTTGGAAAGTAAGTCTTGAAGGGATACCTTATTTTCCTCATTGGGATCTAGAGAGTTGCAGCCTCAGTACCCCCCAAGAAACACTGTTTCTGAACATCTTCACTTTATGACACAATTGCTACTGTGACAACGTGATTTTCTGGGAAAGAAACTTGGGAGTTGTCATTCCTTGGAATGTGCTCATTCTTCGGTAATCTTCAGGGATTGTGCCAACCACATGCGACCTCTAGCCTCAAGCGAACGTTCAGGTTTTCCCATGAGAGAGGGAGGCATGCAACAGATGCCGTAGAGGCTTAGTCCCTGTGGTTCTTGAACTCTTAGGAGCATATCTGCTCTCTATTGACTCTCGGGTCGGCCCTATGTTTCGAAACGTAGAAAACGGACTTTTTGTGTCTTTGGGGAGCTGTGAGCCCTCTACCACAGAAAACAACTACATGCCAATTGATAGACAATGAAGGGGTTCATTGTTTAGACACCTAGATTGTGATAGCTTGAGAACAACACAGTTAGCAGCGTTCCATGCCTTCTTTCATGCCAAGGGGGTCTGCACACTTAAGGATCACTGAGCTCCTTAGGAAAAATACAACTGACCTACCATAGTGTCTGGAGCCTAATCTGTGATGCCTGTCTCCCTCAGGTGGCAACTGCACTTTAGCTGAAGCCTCAACACTTACAGGATTTCCCTTATCTGTATTCTGGAGAAACTTCATCACCTAGGCCTAACTAAGCCATCACATAGATATCCTTCCACCACAAACACGACTCCCAGCATGGCAATGGTTACTAATGTCATGATACAGTGGGACCACTGTATGTGCAAGAGAGGGTCAGAAACGACTGGGTAATATGCTGCTTAGTCCTGCTGGACATTGAGGCTTCCTGGAAAAGATTATTTTCCTCATTGGAACGAAGAGACTTGTGGTCTCATGGTTACCTGATAAACACTTTTGTTTCCCAACATCTCTTTCTTGCATAATGGTCTCTGTTAGGACGAGTCATTTTCCATGAAACAACACTTGGCTTTCAATTCATGCTAGGTCTTTGTCCCTCAGCGTTTCTTAGTAATTAGGCCAACCACATTGGACGACTGGACTCTAACTAATGTTCAGTTTCCCTTGTCACACTGATAGGTAGGAAGCAGTTTCAAGGCAGCATTTGTGCAAGCGGTGATTTAAATCTAGGAAGCATTTCTGGTGCCTTAAGACACGGGATTCTGCCCTAGGATCCAAGATGAAAATGAAGGACTACCTGTCCTTTCTGGGACGTGTGATCAATGTTCACTTGAGAACAACGATATGTGGAAAGAAGGGCAGTGAATGGCTCCTTTTTTTAAACCTGTAGAAGTTGTAAGATTGAAACAAATCAAGTATCTCCCTTCAAAATCACCTTGGAGGTGCAATACAGAGAAAGAAATCGCAGTGCGAATGCTCTCTGGTCCTTTTGGAAAGTAACGCTTAAGAAAAACCTTATTTTTCTCATTGGGATCTAGAGTGTTGCAGGGTCATTTCTCCCCGAGAAACACTGTTGTTGCACATCTTCCCTTCGTGACACAATTGCCACTGTGAAGACTTGAGTTTCTAGGAATGAAATTTGGAAGTTGCCGTTCCTTGGGAGGTGCTCATCCTTCAGTAATATTCAGCCAATGGGCCAACGACATGGGTCCTCTATCCTCAAGCAAAACTTCATGATTTCCCATGACAGAGCGAGGCATTCAACAGATGCCATAGAGGCTTAGTCCCTGTGGTTCTTGAAATCCAGGAAACATATATTCTCTGTGCTGACTCTCGGATTGGCCCTAAGTTTCAAAATCCAGAAGTAGGACCTAATGAGTCTTCAGGGAGCTTTGAGCCATCTACCGTTGGGAACAACTAGATGCCGATTGATTGGCAGTGAAGGGCTTCGTCATTTAGACACGTAGTTTGCGATAGCTTGAAAGAAACACAGTTACGAGAGTTTCATGCTTTCCTTCTTGCCAACGGTGTCTTCACACTTGATGATCAGTGAGCTGCACGGAAAAGTACAAGTAGCCTACCATTGCTTCTGGATCTTAAACCATGACGTGTGTCTCCCTCAATCGGCAACTACGTTTTAAGTGCAGCTTCAAAACTTACAGAGTCTCCCTTGTTTGATAGGTATTCTGGAGAAATGTCGTCACCTAGGCTTAACTAAGCCATCATGTAGATATCTTTCCACCAAAATCACGACTCCCAGTTTGGCAATGGTTAATACTGTCATGATCCATTGGGTCCACTGAATGGAGAAGGGAGGTCCAGAAATGACTCGGTAATATGCTGCTTGATCCTGCTGGACATTGGGACTTCCTGGAAAAATTTATTTTCCTCATTGGAACGTGGAGAGTTTTGGCCTCTGTGTCACCTTGTAAACACTATTGTTGCCCATCTTCTCTTAGTTGCACAATGGTTTCTCTGAGGACAAGTCATTTTTCAAAAAACAACACTTGGCTTTAAATTCCTTCTGAGTCCTCATCCCTCAGCATTTGTTAGTAGTTAGGCCAACCACATGGGACAACTGGAGTCAAAATAACGTTCAGTTTTCCTTGTCACACTGATAGGCAGGCCGCAGGTTCAAGGCAGCATTGGTCAAAGCAGTGATTTAAATCTAGGAAGCATTTCTGGTGCCTTAGGTCATGGGGGTCTGCCCTAAGATGCAAGATGTAACTGAACGACAACCCGTCTTTTCTGGGACATGTGAGCAATATTCCATTGAGGACAACGATATGTGGAAAGAAGGCATTGAAAGGCTCCTTTTTTTAAACCTCTAGAAGTTGTAAGGTTGAAACAAGTTAAATATAACCATTTACAGGCACCTTGGATGTACAAAAAAGAGAAAGAAAGGACAGGCAGAATGCTGTGTGGTATCTTTGGAAAGCAAGGCTTGAAGGGATACCTAATTTTCCTCATTGGGATCTAGACAGTTGCAGGCTCAGTTCTCCCCAAGAAACACTGTTGTTGCACATCTTCCCTTCATGACACAATTGCCACTGTGAAGACATGAATTTCTAGGAAAGAAATCTGGAAGTTGCCATTCCTTGGTTGGTGCTCATCCTTCAGTAATATTCAGGGACATGAGTCCTCTGGCCTCAAGCGAAACTTCATGTTTTCCCATGACAGAGGGAGGCATGCAACAGATGCCATAGAGTCTTAGTGCCTGGGGTTCTTGAAATCCAGGAAACATATCTGCTCTCTGCTGACTCCTGGATTGGCCCTAAGTTTCGAAATGCAGAAAAAGGACCTCCTGTGTCTTTGGGGAGCTTTGAGCCATCTACAGTTGCCAACAACTAGATGTCGATTGATTGGCAGTGAAGGGCTTCGTCGCTTACACACCTAGCTTGCGATAGCTTGAAAGCAACACAGTTACCAGCGTTCCATGCTTTCCTTCTTGCCAACGGTGTCTCCAGTCTTGATGAACAGTGAGCTGCATGGAAAAGTGCAAGCGGCTTACCATTGATTCTGGGTCCTAAACCATGACGTGTGTCTCCCTCAAGCGGCAACTACACTTTACCTGCAGCTTCAAAACTTACAGGGTTTCCCTTATCTGATAGGTATTCTGGAGAAATGTCGTCACCTGAGCTTAACTAAGCCATCATGTAGATATCTTTCCACCAAAATCACGACTCCCAGTTTGGCAATGGTTACTACTGTCATGATCCAGTGTGTCCACTGAATGGATAAGGGAGGGTCAGAAACGACTGGGTAATATGCTGCTTGGTCCTGCTGGACATTGGGACTTCCTGGAAAAATTTATTTTCCTCATTGGAACGTGGAGAGTTTTGGCCTCTGTGTTTCCTGGTAAACATTGTTGTTGCCCATCTTCTCTTAGTTGCACAATGGTTTCTGTGAGGACAAGTTATTTTCCATGTAACAAAACTTGGCTTTAAATTCCTTCTGGGTACTCATGCCGCAGCATTTGTTAGTAATTAGGCCAACCACATGGGACGACTGGAATCAAACTAACGTTCAGTTTTCCTTTTCACACTGATAGACAGGCCGCAGGTTCAAGGCAGCATTGGTCAAAATGTTGATTTAAATCTAGGAAGCATTTCTGGTACCGTAGGGCATGGGGGTCTGCCCTAGGACCCAAGCAGTAAACGATGGACAACCCGACCTTTCTGGGACATGTGAGAAATATTCCGTTGAGGAAAATAATATGCAGAAACAAGCACATTGAAAGGCTCCTTTTTTTAAACCTCTAGAAGTTGTAAGGTAGAAACAAGTCAAATATATCCATTTAAAAGCACCTGGGAGGTACAAAACAGAGAAAGAAAGTGCAGGAAGAATGCTCTGTGGTCTCTTTGGAAAGTAAGGCTTGAAGGGATACCTTATTTTCCTTCTTGGTATCTAGAGAGTTGCAGGCTCAGTTCTCCCCGAGAAACACTGTTGTTGCACATCCTCCCTTCGTGAAACAATTGCCACTGTGAAGACGTGAGTTTCTAGGAAAGAACTTTGGAAGTTGTCATTCCATTTTAGGGGCTCATCCTTCAGTAATATTCAGGGACTGGGCCAACGACATAGGTCCTGTAGCCTCAAGCGAATCTTCATGTTATCCCATGACAGAGGGACGCATGCAACAGATGCCATAGAGCCTTAGTCCCTGCGTTTCTTGAAATACAGGAAGCATATCTGCTCTCTGTTGACTCTTGGATTTGCCTTAAGTTTCGAAATGCAGAAAAAGGACCTCCTGTGTCTGTGGGGAGCCTTGAGCCATCTACACTAGAGAACAGCTAGATGCCGAGTGATGGACCATGAAGGGCTTCGTTGTTTAGACACCTACATTGTGATAGCTTGAAAACAATACAGTTACCAGTGTACCATGCCTTCCTTCATGCCAAGGGTGTATGCATTCTTCAGGATCCCTGAGCTGCTTGGGAAAAATACAATTGGCCTACCGTTGTTTCTGGGGTCGAATCTGTGACGTCTGCCTCCCTCAGGCAGCAACTACACTTTAGCTGCAGCTTCAAGACTTACAGGGTTTCCCTTAACTGATATGTATTCTGGAGAACTTCGTCACCTCGGCCTAACTAAGCCATCACTTTTATATCCTTCCACCACAATCAAGAGTCCCAGCATGATATTGGTTATTAATGTCATGATCCAGTGGGCCCAATGGATGTGCAAGAGAGGGTCAGAAACGACTGGGTAATATGCTGCTTAGTCCTGCTGGACATTGAGGCTTCCTGGAAAAAGTATATTTTCCTCATTGGAATGAAGAGAGTTGTGGCCTCAGGGTTACCTGGTAAACACTGCTGTTTACCATCATCTCTTTGTTGCACAGTGGTCTCTGCGAGGAAGAGTTATTTTCCATGAAACAACTCTTGGCTTTCCATGCTTGCTAGGTCCTCATCCCTCAGTGTTTGTTACTAATTAGGCCAACCACATGGGACGTCTGGACTCTAAATAACGTTTAGTTTTCCTTGTCACACTGATAGGCAGGCCGAAGTTTCAAGGCAGCATTGGTCAAAGTGGTGATTTAAATCCAGGAAGCATTTCTGGTGCCTTAGGACACGGGAGTCTGCCCTAGGATCCAAGCTGTAAACGACAGACTACCCGTCCTTTCTGAATCCGGTGAGCAATGGTCAGTTGAGTACAACGATATGCAGAAAGAGAGGCAGTGAAAGGCTCCTTTTTTTAAACGTCTAGATGTTGTAAGGTTGAAACAAGCCAAGTATCTCCTTTTAAAGGCATCTTAGAGGTACAAAACAAAAAAAGAAAGCGCACGGAGGATGCTCTGTGGTCTCTTTGGAAAGTAACGCTTGAAGGGAAACCTTATTTTTCTCATTGGGATCTAGAGTGTTTCAGCGTCTGTTCTCCCCATGAAACACTGTTGTTGCACATCTTCCGTTCCTGACACAATTGTCACTGTGAAGACGTGAGTTTCTAAGAATGAAATTTGGAAGTTGACATTCCTTGGTAGGTGCTCAATCTTCAGTAATATTCAGGGACTGGGCCAACGACATGAGTCTTCTAGCCTCAAGCGAAACTTTGTTTTCCCATGACAGAGGCAGGCATGCAACAGATGCCATAGAGACTTAGTCCCTGTGTTTCTTGAAATCCAGAAAGCATATCTGCTCTCTGCTGATTCTCGGATTTGCCCTAAGTTTCGAAATGCAGGAAAAGGACCTCCTTTTTCTTCGGGGATCTTTGAGCCATCTACCGTTGGGAACAACTAGATGCTAATTCATTGGCAGTGAAGGGCTTCGTCATTTACAAACGTAGTTTGCTATAGCTTGAAAGCAACACAGTTACCAGCGTTCTATGCTTTTCTTCTTGCCAACGGTGTCTCCACTCTTGATGAAACGTGAGCTGCATGGAAAAGTACAAATGGCCTACCATTGCTTCTGGGTCCTAAACAGTGACATCTATCTCCCTCAAGCAGCAACTACACTTTACATGCAGCTTCAAAACTTACACGGTTTCCCTTATCTGATAGGTATTCTGGAGAAACGTCGTCACCTAGGCTTAACTAAGCCATCACGTAGATATCTTTCCACCAAAATCACGACTCCCAGTTTGGTAATGGTTACTAATGTCATGATCCAGTGTGTCCACTGGATGGAGAAGGGAGGTTCAGAAATGACTTGGTAATATGCTGCTTGGTCCTGCTGCATTTTGGGACTTCCTGGAAAAGTTTATTTTCCTCATTGGAACGAAGAGAGTTGTGACCTCATGGTTACCTGGTAAACACTGTTGTTTCCCATCATCTCTTTCTTGCATAATGGTCTCTGTTAGGACGAGTCATTTTCCATGAAACAACACTTGGCTTTCAATTCCTGCTATGTCTTCATCCCTCAGTGTTTCTTAGTAATTAAGCCAACCACATGGAACGACTGGACTCTGACTACTGTTCAGTTTTCCTTGTCACACTGATAGGCAGGAAGCAGTTTCAAGGCAGCATTGGTGAGGGCGGTGATTTACATCTAGGAAGCATTTCTGGTGCCTTAGGTCATGGGGGTCTGCCCTAGGATGCAAGCTGTAAATGGTGGACAACCCGTCTTTTCTGGGACATGTGAGCAATATTCCGTTGAGGACAATGATATGCGGAAAGAAAGGCATTGAAAACCTCTTTCTTTAAATCTCTAGAAGTAGTAAGGTTGAAACAAGTTCAATATAGCCATTTAAAGACACCATGGTGGTACAAAACAGAGAAAGAAAGCACAGGGAGAATGCTGTGTAGTCTCTTTGGAAAGTGAGGCTTGAAGGGATACCTTATTTTCCTCATTGGGATCTAGAGAGTTGCAGGCTCAGTTCTCCCCGAGAAACACAGTTTTTGCACATCTTCACTTCATGACACAGTTGGGATTGTGACGACGTGAGTTTCTGGAAAAGAATCTTGGGAGATGTCATTCCTTGGAAGGTTCTCATTCTTCGGTAATCTTCACGGACAGGGCCAACCACATTGGACCTCTAGCCTCAAGTGAAACTTCATGTTTTCCCATGACAGAGAGAGGCATTCAACAGATGACATAGAGGCTTAGTCCCTGTGGTTCTTGAAATCTTAGTATATTAGCTCTCTGTTGACTCTCGGGTTGGCCATACGTTTCGAAATGTAGAAAAAGGAACTCCTGTGTCTTCGGCGAGCTTTGAGCCATCTACCGTAGAGAACAAATAGATGTGGAGTGATGGGCAGTGAATTGTTTAGACACCTACATTGCGATACCTTGAAAACAACACAGTTATCAGCGTTCCATGCCTTCACTCATGCCAAGGGTGTCTGCAATCTTGAGGATCCCTGAGCTGCTTGGGAAAAATACAATTAGCCTACCTTTGTTACTGGGGATGAATCTCTGATGCCTGTCTCCCTCAGGCAGCAACTATATTTTAGCTGCAGCTTCAACTCTTACAGGGTTTCCCTTAACTGATATGTATTCCTGAGAAACTTCATCACCTAGGCCTAACTAAGCCATCACGTAGATATCCTTCCACCACAATCACGAGTTCCAGCCTGACAATGGTTACTAATATCATGATGCAGTGGGTCCAATGGATGAGCAAGAGAGGGTCTGAAACGACTGGGTAATATGCTGCTTAGTCCTGGTGGACATTGAGGCTTCTTGGAAAAATTTTCCTCGTTGGAACAAAGAGAGTTGTGGCCTCAGGGTTACCTGGTAAACAGTGCTGTTTCCCATCATCACTTTGTTGCACCATGGTCTCTGTGAGGACGAGTTATTTTCCATGAAACAACACTTGGCTTTCAATTGCTGCTAGGTCCCCATCCCTCAGCGTTTGTTAGTAATTAGGCCAACAACATGTGACGTCTGGACTCTAAATAACTTTTAGTTTTCCTTGTCACACTGATAGGCAGTTTGCAGTTTCAAGGCAGCATTGGTCAAATCGGTGATTTAAATCGAGGAAGCATTTCTGGTGCCTTGGGACACGGGGGTCTGCCCAAGGATCCAAGCTGTAAATCACGGAATACCTGTCCTTTCTGGGACGTGTGAGCAACGTTCAGTTGAGAACAACAATATGCAGAAAGTAGGGCAGTGGTTGGCTCCTTTTTTTGAACCTATAAAAGTTGTAAGGTTGAAACAAGTCAAGTATATCCCTTCACAGGCACCTTGGAGGTACATAACAGAGAAAGAAAGTGCAGGGAGAATGCTCTGTGGTCCCTTTAGAACGTAAGGCTTGAAGGGATACCTTATTTTCCTCATTGGGATCTAGAGAGTTGCAGGCTCAGTTCACAATGAGAATCACTGTTTCTGAACATCTTCACTTCATGACACAATTGCCACTGTGACGACGTGAGTTCCTGGAAAGAAAAATGGGGGTTGTCATTCCTTGGAAGGTGCTCATTCTTCGGTAATCTTCAGGGACTGGGCAAACCACGTGTAACCTCTAGCCTAAAGCGAACTTTCATGTTTTCCCATGACAGAGGGAGGCATGCAACAGATGCCTTAGAGGCTTAGTCCCTGTGGCTCTTGAACTCTTAGAAGCATATCTGCTCTCTGTTGACTCTCGGGTCAGCCCTATGTTTCAAAACGTAGAAAAAGTAACTCCTGTGTCTTCGGGGAGCTGTGGACCCTCTACCGTGGAGAACAACTAGATGCTGATTGATGAGCAGGGAAGGGGTTCGCTGTTTAGACCCCTAGATTGCAATAGCTTGAAAACACACAGTTACCAGAGTTCCATGCCTTCCTTCATGCCAAGAGTGTCTGCACTCTTGAGGATCCCTGAGCTGACTGGGAAAATTACAGTCGGCCTACCATTGTTTCTGGAGCCTAGTCTGTGACGTCTGTCTCCCTCAGGCGGCAACTACACTTTAGCTGCAGCGTCAACACTTACAGGCTTTCCCTTAACTGATATGTAGTCTGGAGAAACGTCGTCACCTAGGCCTAACTAAGCCATCAGGTAGATATTCTTCCACTGCAATCACGAGTCCCATCATGGCAAATGTTACTAATATCACGATCCAGTGGGTCCACAGGATGTGCACGAGAGGGTCAGAAATGAATGGGTAATATGCTGTTTAGTCCTGCTGGACATTGAGGCTTCCTGGAAAAGTTTATATTCCTCATTGGAACGAAGAGAGTTGTGGACTCAGGGTTACCTGGTAAACACTGTTGTTTCCCATCATCTCTTTGTTGCCCAATGGTCTCTGTGATGACGAGTTATTTTCCATGAAACAACACTTGGCTTTCAATTCCTGCTTGGTGTTCATCCCTCAGCGTTTGTTAGTAATTAGGCCAACAACATGGGACGTCTGGACTCTAACTAATGTCCAGATTTCCTTGTCACACTGATAGGCAGGCCGCAGTTTCAAGGCAGCTTTGGTCAAAGTGGTGATTTAAATCGAGGAAGCATTTCTGGTGTCTCAGGACACAGGTGTCTGCCCTAGGATCGAAGCTGTAAATGACGGACTACTTGTCCTTTCTTGGACGTGTGAGCAATGTTCCCTTGAGAACAACGATATGCGGAAAAAAGGGCAGTGAAGAGATCCTTTTTTTAAACCTCTAGAAGTTGTGAGGTTGGAACAAATCAAGTATCTCCCTTCAAAATCACCTTGGAGGTAGAAAACAGAAAAAGAAAGTGCAGTGCGAATGCTCTGTGGTCCCTTTGGAAAGTAAGGCTGGAAGGGAAACCTTATTTTTCTCATTGGGATCTAGAGTGTTTCAGGGTCAGTTCTCCCCGAGAAACACTGTTTTTGCACATCTTCCCTTCGTGACACAATTGCCACTGTGAAGACTTGAGTTTCTAGGAAAGAAATTTGGAAGTTGCCATTCCTTGGTAGGTGCTCATCCTTCAGTAATATTCAGGGAATGGGCCAATGACATGGGTCCTTTAGCCTCAAGCGAAACTTCATGTTTCCCCATGACAGAGGAAGGCATGCAACTGATGCCATAGAGCCTTAGTCCCTGCGGTTCTTGAAATCTAGGAAGCGTATCTGCTCTCTGCTGACTCTCGGATTGGCCCTAAGTTTCGAAATCCAGAAAAAGGACCTCCTGTGTCTTCGGGGAGCTTTGAGCCATCTACCATTGGGACCAACTAGATGCCGAAAGATTGGCAGTGAAGGGCTTTGTCGTTTTGACACGTAGTTTGCAATAGCTTGAAAGCAACACAGTTACCAGCGTTCCATGCTTTCCTTCTTGCCAATGGTGTCTCCACTCTTGATGAACCGTGAGCTGCACGGAAAAGTACAAGTGGCCTACCATTGCTTCTGGGTCCTAAACTGTGACGTCTGTCTCCCTCAAGCGGAAACTACACTTTACATGCAGCTTCAAAACTTACAGGGTTTCCTTTATCTGATAGGTATTCTGGAGAAACGTCGTCCCCGAGGCTTAACTCAGCCATCACGTAGATATATTTCCACCAAAATCACGACTCCCAGTTTGGTAATGGTTACTAATGTCATGATCCAGTGGGTCCCCTAGATGGAGAAGGGAGGTTCAGAAACGACTCGGTAATATGCTTCTTTGTCCTGCTGGACATTGGGACTTCCTGGAAAAATTTATTTTCCTCATTGGAACGTGGAGAGTTTTGGCCTCTGTGTTACCTGGTAAACACGGTTGTTGCCCATCTTCTCTTAGTTTCACAATGGTTTCTGTGAGGACAAGTCATTTTCCATGTAACAACACTTGGCTTTAAATTCCTTCTGGGTTCTCATCCCTCAGCATTTGTTACTAGTTAGGCCAACCACATGGGACGACTGGAAATCAAACTAACATTCAGTTTTCCTTGTCACACTGATAGGCAGGCCCCAGGTTCAAGGCAACGTTGGTCAAAGCGGTGATTTAAATCTAGGAAGCATTTCTGGTGCCTTAGGTCACAGGGGTCTGCCCTAGGAGCCATGCTGTAAACAATGGACAACCTGTCCTTTCTGGGACATGTGAGCAATATTCAGTTGAGGACAACGATATGCGGAAAAAGGGCATTGAAAGACTCCTTTTTTTAAACCTTTAGAAGTTGTAAGGTTGAAAAAAATCAAGTGTATCCCTTCACAGGCACCTTGGAGGTACATAACAGAGAAAGAAAGCGCAGGGAGAATGCTCTGTGGTCCCTTTAGAACGTAAGGCTTGAAGGGATACTTTATTTTCCTCATTGGGATCTAGAGAGTTGCAGGCTCAGTTCACCACGAGAATCACTGTTTCTATACATCTTCTCTTTATGACCCAATTGCCACTGTGACAACATGAGTTACTGGGAAAGAAACTTGGGAGTTGCCATTACTTGGAAGGTGCTCAATCTTCGGTAATCTTCAGGGACTGCGTCAACCATGTGAGACCTCTAGCCTCAAGCGAACCTTCTTGTTTTCTCATGACAGAGGGAGGCATGCAACAGATGCCATAGAGGCTTAGTCCCTGTGGTTCTTGAACTCTTAGAAGCATATCTTCTCTCTGTTGACTCTCGGATCGGCCCAATATCTGGAAACGTAGAAAAACTATCTTCCATGTCTTCGGGGAGCTGTGAACCCTCTACCGTAGAGAACATCTAGATGCTGAGTGATGGTCAGTGAAGGGCTCCGTTGATTAGAGACGTACTTTGTGATAGGTTGAAAACAACACAGTTACCAGCATTCCATGCCTTTTTTCATGCCAAGGGTGTCTGCATTCTTGAGAATCCCTGAGCTTCTTGGGAAAAATACAATTGGCCTACCATTGTTTCTCGGTTGTAATCTGTGACATCTGTCTCCCTCAGTCAGCAACTACACTTTAGCTGCAGCTTCAATACTTACAGGGTTTCCCTTAACTGATGTGTATTCTGGAGAAACGTCATCACCTAGGCCTAACTAAGCCATCACATAGATATCCTTCCATCACAATCATGAGTCCCTGCATAGCAATGGTTACTAATGTTATGATGCAGTGGGTCCACTGGATGTGCAAGAGAGGGTCCGAAATGACTGGGTAATATGCTGCTTAGTCCTGGTGGACATTGAGGTTTCCTGGAAAAATTTTCCTCATTGGAACGAAGAGAGTTGTGGCCTCAGGGTTACCTGGTAAACACTGCTGTTTCCCATCATCACTTTGTTGCACAATGGTCTCTGTGAGGACGAGTTATTTTCCTTGAAACAACACTTGGCTTTCAACTGCTACTAGGTCCTCATCCCTCAGCGTTTGTTAGTAATTAGGCCAACCACGTGTGACGTCTGGACTCTAAATAACGTTCAGTTTTCCTTGTCACACTGATAGGCAGTCCGCAGTTGCAAGGCAGCGTTGGTCAAATCGGTGATTTAAATCGAGGAAGCATTTCTGGTGCCTTAGGATACGGGGGTCTGCCCAAGGATCCAAGCTCTAAACGACGGAGTACCCGTCCTTTCAGGGACGTGTGAGCAATGTTCAGTTGAGGACAATGATATACGGAAAGAAGGGCAGTGATTGGCTCCTTTTTTTGAACCTCTAGAAGTTGTAAGGTTGAAACAAGTCCAGTATATCTCTTCAAAGGCACCTTGGAGGTACAAAACAGATAAAGAAAGCGCAGGGAGAATGCTGTGTGGTGTCTTTGGAAAGTAAGTCTTGAAGGGATACCTTATTTTCCTCATTGGGGACTAGAGAGTTGCAGGCTCAGTTCTCCCTGAGAAACACTGTATTTGCACATCTTCACTTCATGACACAATTGCCAGTGTGATGACGTGAGTTTCTGGGAAAGAATCTTGGGAGTTGCCATTACTTGGAAGGTGCTCATTCTTAGGTAATGTTCAGGGACAGGGCCAACCACGTGGGACCTCTAGCCTCAAACGAACCTTCATGTTTTCCCATGACAGAGAGAGGCATGCAACAGATGCCATAGAGGCTTAGTCCCTTTGGTTCTTGAAATCTTAGAAGCATATTAGCTCTCTGTTTACTCTCGTGTCGGCCATACGTTTCGAAATGTAGTAAAAGGACCTCCTGTGTCTTCGGGGAGCTTTGAGCCATCTACAGTAGAGAACAACTAGATGCCGAGTGATGGGCAGTGAAGGGCTTCGTTGTTTAGACACCTACATTGCGATAGCTTTAATCCAACACAGTTATCAGCATTCAATGCCTTCCCTCATGCCAAGGGTGTCGGCAATCTTGAGGATCCCTGAGCTTCTTGGGAAAAATACAGTTGGCCTACCTTTGCTTCTGTGGCCGAATCTTTGACACCTGTCTCCCTCAGGCGGCAACTACACTTTAGCTGCAGCTTCAACACTTTCAGTTTTCCCTTAAGTGATATGTATTCTGGAGAAACGTCGTCACGTAGGCCTAACTAAGCCATCACTTTTATATCCTTCCACCACAATTCCGAGTCCCAGCATGGCAATGGTTACTAATGTCATGATCCATTGTGTCCGCTGGATGTGCAAGAGAGGGTCAGAAATGACTGGGTAGTATGCTGCTTAGTACTCGTGGACATTGAGGCTTCCTGAAAAATTTTATTTTCCTCATTGGAACGAAAAGAGTTGTAGCCTCAGTGTTACCTGTAAAACACTGTTGGTTCCCATCATCTCTTTTTTGTGCAATGGTCTTTGTGAGGACGAATTATTTTCCATGAAGCAACACTTGTCTTTCAATTCCTGCTAGGTCTTCATCCCTCAGGGATTGTTAGTAATTAGGCCATCCAGATGGGAAGAGTGTACTGTAACGTTCAGTTTTCCTTGTCACACTGATAGGAAGGCCGCAGTTTCAAGGCAGCATTGTTTTTTATCTTAACATCTTTATTGGAGTATAATTGCTTTACAATAGTGTTAGTTTCTGCTTTATAACAAAGTGAATCAATTATACATATACCTATGTTCCCATATATCCTCCCTCTTGCATTTCCCTCCTTCTAACCCTCCCCATCCCACCCATCAAGGTGATCACAAAGCACTGAGCTGATCTCCCTGTGCTATGTGGCTGTTTCCCCCTAGCTATCTACTTTACTTTTGGTAGTGTACATATGTCCATGCCACTCTCTCACTTTATCACAGCTTACCCTTCCCCCTCCCCATATCCTTAAGTCCATTCTCTCATAGGTCTGTGTCTTTATTCCTGTCCTGCCCCCAGGCCCTTCACGACACTTCTTTTTCTCTTAGATTCCATATATATGTCTTAGCATATGGTATTTGTCTTTCTCTTTCTGACTTACTTCACTCTGTATGACAGACTCTAGGTCCATCCACCTCATTACAAATATCTCCATTTCGTTTCTTTTTATGGCTGAGTAATATTCCATTGTATATATGTGCCACATCTTCTTTATCCATTCATCCGATGATGGACACTTAGGTTGTTTCCATGTCCTGGCTAT
>RJWK010023370.1:0-29143 GCA_004363435.1 Platanista minor
TTTAGGGCTTCCCTGGTGGCACAGTGGTTGAGAGTCCGCCTGCCGATACAGGGGACGTGGGTTCGTGCCCCAGTCCGGGAAGATCCCACATGCCGTGGAGCGGCTGGGCCCGTGAGCCGTGGCCGCTGAGCCTGCGCGTCCGGAGCCTGTGCTCCGCAACGGGAGAGGCCACAGCAGTGAGAGGCTCGCGTACCGCAAAAAAAAAAAAAAAAAGAATTTAACTTTTCCTGGCTAAGGTTGGTTCCTTCAGAGCCCAGGAGGAGACGACCAGATTCCAATATGAGCCTACTTACACACATCCTTCTCCCACCTCTGAGATGGATGTTTTCACAACCCTGCAGATGGGTGGGGTACATTTTTGATTGAACAGTTTGTCAGTGCCTTAGTGTAAACCACCTCACCTTTTCCTTTTCTCAACTCTTTCTTCCTCCCTTTCCCCACTTCAAGGTAATGATCCCTAAATTCGTAACACCTCCCGCCTCAAGGTAATGATATCTGAGTTCCTATCTCCATCTGACTTTACTCATTTTTCTAATATATGCTTTCTTTAAAGGACCTTGTACTTTTTTGTTCCCTTGTGTTTATTTGTATCTTGTATTCTCTTTAATTTAGCATAGTTGACAATTAAAATTAAAAATATTATTGATGATTGTGCAAGTAACTGCATACTCTGAAAACCCCTAGTTAAATTTTGGGACCTACTTCTTCTCCAAAACCACTCTGCTTTACCACTGAGATAACCCACAGGAAACTAATAAACTGATGAGAAGAGACTGAGCTGTCACTCAAGCACTCCCAGCACCACACCCCCTCTTCCATCTCAAGGATGAAATGACACGAGTTATGGCATTTTGTAATAATAGTCCAGATTTAGCTCGAGAGGGTTGAACTTTAAACACGTTCTTTTGTCCTGTTTATGGTGGTATAAACAAAGTTGCAGAAGCAACAAGAAAGGCAGAAAATAATATCTTTGAAATATCCTAGGGAATCGTGGCAGCAGTAAAGTGTACTCAGTCTTCCAAGAAGAAGTAAAGCCATTCCTCAAAGAAACAGACAGATTTATAGGGTTAGTAGATGTTCATTAGGCTTAAAAAGGGGGCTATTCAAATAGAATCACAGAATGCTTTCCTGAGCAAAGCCTTCATTCTCCTTACTTAGTTTCCCCTTGTTTAAGTGCTTCAGAACTTTATAAGAAGCTATACGCTATTGCAGGTTGCTAATTAGTGATCTAAGAACTCAAGTCAGTCTGAAGAGGGGTTTTGTTGTAAAAATAATTATAGTTCATATCAAACTCCGTATTTGCCATTTTTCTTATTTTCTTGGTAAAAGGAAGCTTTGGCAACAACAGGTCCACATTCCCACAGGGCAACAATGGCTTTTGCTGGCAATGACTTCCTCATTTGAACGGTTCCTGTCTGGTTCACCATGTAACTTACTGTCTCTTAATGTATTTTACTTCATTCACTTAAGTGACTTGGTTAAACTCTGGAGATAATTTGTTATTTCTGCTTGAAGGCTTTTGAGATGTAAGGGTTAATTTATTCAGGATGGATACCTTGCAAGCTGGCCCCCTCAAGTTGCATAGAAACAGGGTACAGCCCAGTGCTTATGGAAATCAGTGATGGTCTAGATCTTAGTACACCTCTGATAATACTGAAAAATAAAGCTGGTGTTTCCTCAACCACGGATACTGTTGTGATGAATTCTGTTACTAGCTTGTCATGTCATACAACTGCAACTGCAAGGCTTGAGACTGGTCTCTTGATCACGTCAGAGGAGGGGCTGGTTCTCGCCCACAACCATGAAAGTTGAGCTGGCAGGATACGGTCAAAGACGTGATTTTACTAAGCTATGTGATTATTACATCTTGGTCCCTCATCGCACCAGAATGCACTTGTGCTTTTTTTTTTTTTTTTTTTTTCATACAACTTAAAAGTTCCACAGATCAAGGGTTAGGGTCTCCTGCCCAGAGTCTGATGCTCAGTCTTGTTTGATCTCTGTGCTCAGCCTGAGGGTGTAATAGGCAATAGGGGTTCACATACCTGCTACTTCTCTTGACTCCTTGGATTTTACCCAACGACACTGCTACAGTAGGTTTTGTGAGAGTGCACCTTGGCTATTTGCCCTTGTTTCCATGACAACTGGTACTAAGCATCTGACCAAAGACCCAACATGGACTTCTAGTGTAAATAAAAGGATTAGAGATCAAAGTCCCACCTCACAGATAGGATAAGTCTTAAAGGTGTCTACTTTGGGCAGCCTGGTTGGATATTGGGATGACAGGTCACTGTTCATGAAAGCTAGTCTATGAAGTCCTGAGAAATGGGAGAGTTTCAGGGAATAAGAAAACCTATACTGAATTCCTAGATTGTTAATAAGGGCCTTAGAGAGACAGAGTCACTCAGAAAGGAGTGTGCTCCATTAAGGGGGATATTGAACCATGTCCCCTGATGAACTGCATACATTTGCACATGTATATATACACAAGCAGACAATGGACATGAACACACACAATGGAGATAACCCACCAGTTGTTCACTGAAGGACTGACTAGTTGGTATAAGATAGAACAGGTATTAGGAAACTATAAAGACCATCTATAAGACAGGGAGGGATAAAGAGGGCTCCCAAATAGAGTCCTTGTGGGGGTGAGAATAGCTGACCACTTCCTTGACACTCCAGAGTCATCAAGTGACTCAGAGGTTGATGCAGAGACACAGTGTGTCCAACTGCAGATGCCTCCACATACAATTCATATACTGGATGGATAACACTGTTACCTATTCAGTTTGGTGATGGAACACCAAAAAAACACAAGATTGTGCTTCCACCACACGATGAGCTTCCTCAGCTAGCATGACATGAAGATGGACATGCCATCCAGTACCAAAGTAATAGGGGGAGAGATGGCAGCCAATTTAGGGTCTGTTAATGGAACTACCCTTAATCCAGTCCTCTTGCCCTCTCGCCAGACTCTGACAAGATGCTCCGCCAGTACAGACCAATGAAAATAACAACCAGTAATGAGTCCTCAAGAGGCTAAAAAAGATAAAGTACAGCTATTCCTCCCTTCAAGATGACATAGGTTCCTCAGTCATGGAAAAGGCCTTGGAAACCCTGGTTGACCTTTGCTTAATCTTTGCCTGAGCCAAGGATACAGTCTTCTTACTTTTTCTGCACTTGACAATGTATTCCTATAGGCTATTCTTACAAATGGCAGTACCCTGTCTGCTTTGAGTAAATATGACCTGCACCCTGGGGTTAGTCACCTGGTCAATACTAACCTACTTTCAGAGTCTCCCACAATGACATCAATGATTGCACTTTCTCTTATTGAAAATGAGCACAAGTTAAAGTGGTACTAGTTGTTAACGTAATGAAGTATCCCATATGGTTAGAGGCCATCTTTGGGAGGTAAACTTAGTATTAAGAAATAACTTGTCTAAGACTGTCTGCAGGATGGTCTTTCAGAAAATGAACTGAAGTCCTTCAAAGTTCAATGGAAACTAGGTATAGCCCAAGTTTCCTGGTCAACAAATATACTTGAAATCAAGTCTCCTAGACTATCTTTCACATTGGCAGGGCATGGCTGGTGCTAACATGGTGACATGTAGCTACTAGCTTGCCAGTCTTATGGCAAAGCCATTTTCTAAAATCTTGGCAAAGTCATATTGCCAAGTCATATGGCTACAATTTCAAGGCTTATACCTCTACCATGGGTCACACCAGAAGAGAGACTGTTGCTTCCTAATCATACAATTTAGAAGCCTTGCAACCAAAGAGTGGGGATCCAATTCCCAGAATCTGATATTCAGTCATGCAAGATTTCTGTGCACTACTGTAGAAGGCAATGAGCAATTCAAGACCTACACAGCTACCACTGCTTATGTCACGGTGAGCTTTCCCTACTGAAATAAATCAGGCCTTGTGTGAGTGCTGCTTGGGTATGTATCTTCATTTGCAGGACCCTGCCTGAGGAGCTTGCTTTTGAGCCTTTTTTTCCCCCGGAAAACTTCTGTAACATCCTATATTTTCTTATTTATAAATTATACTGAATCCTTCAATGTTTTCCTATTTGTATGCAGAAAACTCCTATGTAGGATACTAATTTATACTGGTGGGTTTTTTTTTTTTGTTTTTAACATATATATGATAAATGTTGGGGGAATAACAGATGGATTTAAATGCCATCTTTGATGCCAAATGCTGGATGCCCCTATATGTGGGGATGTTTATAGTGCTAATGAGAAGGTGGTGTTTAACACAAAATGCCAATAGACCACAGGAAATTCAAGAGGAGCACTGAAAGTTTCACTCCTTCTTTTGTCTTGAAAATAGTTTCATTGGGGCTCATCAGCTCCTCCTCTCTGCACAGGCAGCTGACAGCTAGCCATGTGAAGGGTTGATTTTCAGGCCTGTATAAATACATTGAGGGTCTAGTAAGGACCCCAGAAAAATGGGTCTGGGGCTCACAGTCATCCTAATGTGAATATAAAAGGATATTTTTAAATTTTATTCCTCAAACCGATGAGGCAGAAAATATCAATAATATATTTCAAATGTTTAATTAATTTGCATAGCTGATTCAATTTACCTAGCAAATTTTAACTAATCAAAATTAAATAATTTATAAGCCAGAAAAATGTAGGTAATAAATTCTGAGAAACTTACAAGAGACTATGCAATAATACTGAATCTGTTATATAACTATATTCCCTTTGGCATCCAAAAATTGCTTTTTTAATAACTCTGTCAGTCACCGTCATTTTCTTATTGGTTTTTAAACTGTAGTTTCATCCTCTTAATTGTTTTCATAATACATTAGGGGAAGCTTAGAACAGGATCACTCAGTCCTTTCTTCTGCTTGTCTCCTCTCAGTTTAAAATACATGTGTCTCTTAACAGCCCCATATTCATGAGTTTACAGGTAGGCTCAACATTGGGAAGTGGAACCACATGTTCATTTTAGAAAATTCTTAGAATGTCCACATTCTCTCTGACCACAAAAAAGAAAAAGGGGAAGCGAGGAATAAAATAAGAAAAGAAGGAAAAGAGGAAGGAAAGAAAACAAACGAAGGAAAGAAGGGGAGGAAAAAAACATTATCTGCTTTCACATAAACCTCTTTTTCGGGGCACACATGTGTCCCTTTACCTTCTTTTTTTTTTTTTGCGGTACGCGGGCCTCTCACTGTTGTGGCCTCTCCCGTTGCGGAGCACAGGCTCTGGACGCGCAGGCTCAGCGGCCATGGCTCACGAGCCCAGCCGCTCCGCGGCATGTGGGATCTTCCCAGACCGGGGCATGAACCCGCGTCCCCCGCATCGGCAGGCGGACTCTCAACCACTGTGCCCCCAGGGAAGCCCACCTTCTTGTCTTTACCTAATATTAGAACTGGAATTATCACACCTATTAATCAGTGCTAGAAAATCAAGCAGTAAAGAGTAGAAGGGGGAATGATGGTAAGATTGCTTTGGTGGTCTTAATCATGTCCCAAAAAGCAAAGTCCGTGGTTTCAGTTAAGGTAAAAATAAATGTATTCTGAAAGCCACCACCATTTTACTTTGCCATCATCTTCTTTTTATTTCCAAGGTATCTGAGGATTCATTTAAATAGTACAGATATTACTAAGTGGGAAAACAAAGGGAGAAATCTAACAACTGTGCCATTGTATTTTAGCCCTGCTGGAATTCCCAAATCCCTCTGATTTTATTTTTTTGTTTTGCAGACAGCCTCAGTGAATTAGATCACAGCCAGCCTCTTGAGACTGAATTAATCATTCATATGTTTTTTTTGAAATCTATTTAATAAAAATGAGAGAGAAAGAAAGCAACCAAAATGCCTGCTCAGGTCTTAGTATTTGGCCATGTGCCAAATTTATCTGAGGTCATCTTTCACGGACCCATAAGCCCTTTGGAGAGCTTTCAGTTGCCGTGCTAGCTCTTAAGTACCTCTGTTTAATTGTCTATAGATTAGTGTTCTACGTTGTTCTCTGCTCCTTTGTGTTTTCTGGGCCATCTCTCTGATGTAACCATACAGGTTACACAAAAGGGCTGAGGTCCTGAAAGAAATTGTGGAGACTTGTAAAGAAATCAGGTTGTGGGTATGGGAAAATCATAAAGAAAATAGCAAAACAGAACACAGACCTTCTCCCAAAGTTAACAGTGATTTGAAAGAAGGTTCTAGAGAAGATGGTGATGGATGAAAAGAACATAAGGCTATTGTTTTGTTTTAATGCTGTGGGATTAGAAAACAAATGGATACTCTTTGACATGAGGAGGTACCCAGGATACCTGACTGACATCAGTGTTGCTTGAGCAAGCTGAGGTGGTTCGGCAAGAATAATAAAGTAATACGAGCTTTTAGAGGTCCTCTGGCTTCAGAGCTGATCAAGAGTGGAGAAGTCTGGAGCAGAATTCTCATGGTAATACATCTTAAGCCAGTATACAAGAGTAGAGGAGGAAGAAAGAGAGTTGGCAGATGTGGGATTTCCATCTGGACTGGATCAGGGTTCTCAAGGCCCTCTTTCCTCCTATCTATCACCCATTTCCTACTGTCAGCAGGCCTTGTGTGTTTGGAAACAGATTCTCTACATTTGTAGGTTCTTTTTCTTCCATCCATACCTTGCCACCTGATCTCCTAAATCCTAGCTTTTCCTGGATGATAGTGCCTTCTATATTTCTGCAGCCATATCCCTGAAACATGGAGGGAGGAGATGGAGCTGGAGGCATCCATCTTGTTCGTGTTCTTTGCTGCCTCTACCAGCCCATTCAAATAAATAAGTTTTACCATAAAGGCAAGTGGAGGGCAATCTATACTATCTTTAAAACACACTCTCCATTCTAGTCATCTGTGCCTGCAGTCTTAGGGCATTCTAGCAGGCAGTTATGCTTACTTGAATTTATGTAAAAGTTTTGCCACTTCCCTGTCTTTTGACTTTAGGCAAATTCCAGGAACCAGGTGGCCACTTTACATGTCCGTAAAATGAAGATAATGACACCTGTTTTAAGAAAATGTTAAGAGAAACAATGATCTAATATGAAAGAAATTTAACTGTAACTTCCTGGAAATGAAATACTTGGCAGCGATTGATAAGATTGCCAATATTATCAAATTTCTCAAGATTTCAGCATCTGTTTCAAATTTTCTTTTCCAGCCTATCCTTTAGATCATCTTCCTGGACTTCAATATCATGTGATGGTGGCCATTATTCCTTTCTAGCTATAATACTCTACTATACCTCTGTACACCTACATTTCTTCCATTTTCACACATACATTTTTCAAATATTTCAGTTTCAGTTGGGTGCATTTTATAAATGATTTTAAAAACTTCCAACCATTTTCCCCCTTAAAATCTTGCTATTTTTGTTGGTGGGAATGTGAACTGGTGCAACCACTATGGAAAACAATATGGAGGTTCCTCAGAAAACTAAAAATAGAACTACCTTATGATTTAGCAATTCCAGCAATACTCCTGTGTATATATGCAAAGAAAATGAAAACACTAATTTGAAAAGATACATGCACCCCAGTGTTCAGAGCAGCCCTATTTACAATAGCCAAGATATGGAAGCAACCCAACTGTCCATCAACAGATGAATGGATAAAGAAGATGATACACATACACACACACACACACACACACACACACACACACAAAATGGAGTATTACTCAACCATAAAAAAAGAATGAAATTTTGCAATTTGCAACAACGTGATGGATCTAGAGAGTATTATGCTTAGTGAAATAAGTCAGAGAAAGATAAATACTCTGTGTTATCACTTATATGTGAATCTAAAATATAAAGCAAATGAATGTATATAGCAAAACAGAAACAGACTCACAGATATAGAAAATAAACTGGTATAGTGGGGAGAGGGAAGTGGGGAGGGACAAGATAGGGGTATCAAATTAAGAGATTAAGAGATAAATAGTTAAGGAGCAAGCATACATTGTACAGTACAGGGAAATATCGCCATTATTTTATAATAACTTTAAATGGAATATCTATGAAAATATCAAATCCCCGTGCTGTACACTTGAAACTAACATAATATTGTAAATCAATTATGCTTCAATAAAAATATTTTTTAACTAAAAATAAATAAAAATTCTTCCTATAATTGATGACATTAGAACTGAATAAATGTGATAATTCACCTTGGTCTCAACTGATATTTTTACCACCTCCCACCCCCTCCTTGTTTTCATAATTTCCCTCGAAGCAAACTATCAGGACATGCACAAGAGTCCCTTTTGCTTTCAGTAGCTATGGATCTCTTTGCCTGAAACTCAAACTTCATTCCTCTATGCTGTACTCTGCTGCTCTAGGCAAACCAGGCATAGCCAGGCTTCTAAGCCCTGGTCTACTTTCCCAGCAAGACACCAATCCCTAGAGAAGAGGTCAGAAAATCTTTTCCTATGAAGCATCAAATAGCAAATCTTTAAGTCTTTGTGAACCATATGGTATCTATCACAACTATTCAATTCTGTCTTTGTAGTATGAAAGCAACTCTAGACATATATGTAAACAAATGGGTGCAGCTGTGTCCCAATAAAACTTCATTTACAAAAATAAATGGTAGAGGATCACTCATACATTACTGGTAAAAATGTAAAATGGTACAGCTACTCTGAATACAATTTGGTATTTTCTCATAAAATTAAACATGCAAGTACCATATGACCTAGCAACTGCACCCTGGGGCATTTACCTCAGAGAAATGAAAACTTACTTTCACTCAAAAACCTGTACACAAATGTTCATAACAACTCAATTAATAATGATCCAAAGCTGAAAATAACACAGATGTTCTTCAACAGGTGAATGGTTAAACAATGTGGTGGTTCCATACCATATAATGTTACTAACCAATAAAAACACATGAACTTTTGATACATACAACTTGGACAAACCTCCAGGGACTAATGCTGAGTGAAAAAAAAATCAATCCCAAAAGGTTACACACTGGATAACTTCATTTATATAACATTCTTGAAATTACAAAATTATAGAAATGGAGAATAGATTAGTGGTTGCCAGGAGTTGAGGTGGGGGAGGAGGGAGGTGAGTATGGTTATAAAAGGGCAACGCAAAAGACCTCTGTAGTGGTGGAACTATTCTGTATCTTGACTGAGGTGGTGAATACATGAACCTAAACATGTGATAAAATTGCATAGAATTACACACACAGAAATACACACACACACACACAAATGAATGCAAGGAAAACTGGGGAAATCTGAATAAGATTTGCAGACTATTATTGTGTCAATATTTTGGTTAAAATATTGTACTAGAGTTCTATAAGATATTACTATTGTGGGAAACTGAGTAAATGTTATAAGGGATCTCTTTAGGAATTTTTACAACTTCATGTGAATCTACAATTATTTGAAAATAAAACGTTTAGTAATGGTAATAAATAGGTGACCAGCCAAATATGGCTCACATGCAGTAGTTTGCTGACTTCTGTTCTAGAGCTGTACTTCCTTCACTTTTTTTTTTTTTTTTTTTTTTTTCCGGTACGCGGGCCTCTCACCGCTGTGGCCTCTCCCGTTGCGGAGCACAGGCTCCGGACGCGCAGGCTCAGCGGCCATGGCTCACGGGACCAGCCGCTCCGCGGCATGTGGGATCTTCCCATACCGGGGCACGAACCCGTGTCCCCTGCATCGGCAGGCGGACCCTCAACCACTGCGCCACCAGGGAAGTCCCACTTTGTTTTTAAAATCTAGCTTCCCTGCCTATGGTTCCAAATTTTCTATTTCTGGCCCTTACCTCTCTTTCTTGATCCAGATACTCATTTTCAATTGCCTGCTACATGGGTAACCTGCCTATACTTCAGCCTCAAAAAGTCCACAATTATGCTATCATCATTTCTTATCCTCATCCCCCAACCCAAACTACCCATTTCTTCCTGTCTTTGCAAGTCCTTGCTCTGTGAATGCCAGCAGAACCTCCTGTAAGTCAACCTTGGTCCAAACCCAGGGGTCACCTCTGATTCTTCCTATAACCTCCATAACTAATTATGTGATAAGATCTTTAGTTCCATCCCCCAAGATGCTTCTTCTATTGATTCTTACTGCTATGACTCTGAGTCAAGCTTTTCTTATTGTTTAAACTATTGTCAGAGTCTTCTGTGTGGTTCCTTCTTCCTTGATTCTCTCCATTAAGCCATTTTACTGTGTCTCACAGCTCTGCAGAGGGCATTTCTTTGCTCAAACCCACTCTCTGACTGACTCTCCTTTACTTTCGGAGGGAAGTCCAGGCTCCTCAGCCTGCCGTCTGGGGCTCTCTACATCTTTTCCTCAGCTACTCTTTCTACTCTTGCCACTTACCTATTCATCCACTATGCACCAGCCAAAATAGAAGTCTTTCTATTTCTTACACATTTATCTCTTGATGGTTTTGCCCTTCTCTCTGACTGCATGCCTACAGTCCCATCTCTGATAGTCAAAATTCTTTCAGATGATTGATCAAGATAAGTCAGTCTGTCAATAAACAATATATCTCCATGGACATAATGAATATGGACTTTGGGGAGAATCTCCTTTCTGAGAGGCAATGCCAACAGTATTGATTTATAACATAACACTGCCCAGAGAAAACTCAAGCCTGGCAGGAAGGATGCTTGTGTGTGCAGGTATGTTAAGGCATACACTGTGTTTAACTAAACAGAGTTGATTTATATGTATGGTGGGATGCCAATAGCCAAAGGAAAGACAAGTCAGATCTGGTAAAAAACTAATCAGATTCTGCTTTCATCAGATTAATTTTGTTTGAGATCACATTGACATCCCTCTTTAGTATGCCTCTCTTCTGCACCACATCATCACAGGACAGCCCTCTCATGGCCCTTCGGCTCTCCAAATAACACTAAATCAAGCCTGGCACGTGTAGTAGATTTTTACCGACAGTGGGTTGATCTAGATTCAGGGAGGGTTGAAGCCAGTTGTGCAAAGCATGTCTGTAGAAATCTCTCTCTCTCTCTCTCTCTCTCTCTCTCCTCTTTGACACTGCTTCCCTTTATTGTGACTTTGTTTTCAAATGGGTTTCTTTCTTCAGTGATAAAAATAACCACTAGAAGCTTGAGGCTCCCATATTTCATCTTCATGATTTTCTCAACTGAATATCATCATTCTTGTCTTTAATTCCCTGTGTCAATCAGTATGGACAGTTTTTATGGTACCTATGTTCTTCCTTTAATTATAGCTTGTGCAAATTTGTAATTTTACAAGATTTATCTTATTTAATCCTTATAATTACTCTGATTTAAACACTATTATTTTTCACATTTTACCAGTGAGAAAACTGAGTTTTAGAGATTCTCAATTAACTTGCTCAAGATTCCTTAGTTAGTAAATGGTGAGTAACAATTTGAACTTAGGTGGTCTAGTTCCAAAGCCCATGTGCTTAACAAGTGCTCTACTGCCTACCTGAGACTTGGTTTTTCCATTCTGAAAGTCAAGATAATTATAACTACCCTACTTTCCTCACAGAACTCTTGTGCTTATCAAAATTTAACAAAAGGTATATAATTATGCCAGAAAAGTACTGTTGAATGTATGGGATTATTTTTCCATAATTCATTTTAAACTTCATCTAATATTCATCTATCTTCTTGTGAAAAATGAAAGGTAAATGTTTTTATTGGTACCCAAAATATGAAAAAATTTCCTACATGTCAATAAGATGACAACTTAATTTTTTAAATGGGAAAACAATTTGAAAAGACACTTCAGAAAATAATATGTATGAAAGGCCAATAAAAACATAGTTAAATCATCAACATCATTAATCATCAGGTAAATACAAATTAGAACCACATTGAGATACTACTATCTACCCATTAGTACAGCTAAAATTAAAAAGAGAGACTACTGCTAGTAATCTAAATGGTATGAGCACTTTGGAAACTTTTGGCAATTTTGTATAAACGCTTAAAATACACTTTCTAGCCATTATACTCCTACATATTTACCTGATATAAAAACATAGTTCTCTACAAAGATTTATATGTTATTGTTCATAACAGCTTTATTTCCAATAGCTAAAAACAAGAAACAATTCAACTGTGTGTGTATCTACAAGTGAATGGAAAAACAAACTGTAGTATATCCATACAATGAAACACCATTCAGCAATATTAACTACTGATATATACTACAACATGGATACTTACTGTATAATTTCACTTATATAAAATGAAACTAATCTGTAGGGATAAAAAGCACATCAGTGGTTGCTAGGAATGGAGTGAGGGGTTCCCTACACTGAAGCACAATGGAAGTGATGTATCTTTAGTGTAGTTGGTGGTTTCAGGGGTCTATACAGCTGTCAAAAATCAATGAATTGTACACTTTAACTGGATGCAGTTTACTGTATGTAAATGATTCCTCAATAAAGTTCATAAGGGAAAAATTTAAAAATGATAGATGACAGCCAAGTTTGTGACTAATTTAAACAAGATGTTCTAGAGGGGAAAGTATCAATGAGGGCTGATGGCAGCTCATACCAGCCTATGACAGCTGATTGTGCACATCTTTTCCCAACTCCACAAACACTGGACAGTGAGTCATCTTGATGGTGGCTTGGGATCAGCTATGGTAGTAGTATTTACATCATGGAAATAGATAAATGTTACAAAGTAGCATCCCCCTTCCCCCTAAGAACCTATTGTTAAACACTTGCTAGAAAATCACTGACTGGTATCAACTATAATATATATACTTTACACCCAATATTTCTGTTTATAGCTGGGTACTTTTTTTTTTTTTTAATAAATTTATTTATTTATTTTTGGCTGCATTGGATCCTCATTGCTGCATGGGCTTTCTCCATCTAGCTGCAGAGAGCAGGGGCTACTCTTCATTGTGGTGCGCTGACTTCTCATTGCGGTGGCTTCTCTTGTTGCGGAGCACGGGCCCTAGGCACCGGGGCTCAGTAGTTGTGGTTCACGGGCTCTAGAGCACAGGCTCAGTAGTTGTGGCACACAGGCTTAGTTGCTCTGCGGCATGTGGGGGTCTTCCCGGACCAGGGCTTGAGCCCGTTTCCCCTGCACTGGCAGGCAGATTCTTAACAATTGCTTCACCAGGGAAGTCCCACCTCAACTTTTAAGAATTTACTAATAAATATGGGAAATTGGTAAGAAATTTAAATGCAATATAGTATACTTACTGAAGGAAAAAAATAAATTTCTAGTTAGACTCTCTAAATTTGGAATAGAGGGATGGGACAGAGATCATGTCAGATGTAACGTAGAAAGAACACCAGGTGAGGAGTTAGCACACGAGGCTGACACAAGTTCTATCCACTTATATGCTGTGTGACCTTGAGCATGTCCCCTTTCTTCTCTTAGTCACAAACTCCTTATTTGCAAAATGAAGATTATAATACCATAGGGGCTTGAACCACATGGTTGCTGTGAGATTAAATAAAATCATATCTGTGAGGGTGCTTGTTATTATTAAGTTCTAATCTAATGTTTCTAGAAGGTTTAAATGTCTTCCCAAATATATTGCAAACATCTTGAAAGCAGAGAACATAATAGTAATTCAGTCGTTACTTATGAATTATACAAAGCATTTCCAAATATAAATATCAAGAGCCTTATGTCTATTTTGAGTGAGACTAGGAAGTTTAGATATTTACCACTCTTTTGAATATGTATATTTAGATTATGTCATTATGTGTGTGATAAAATCAGCTACAATCTTTTCTTTTACTGGTAACACTTCAGCTCTCTAACTTAAAAACTTCCCCATCTTAAAACTGTTTGAAATAGAACCTCTCAAGCATAGCTATAAAACTGCATCTAGCCTTCTATGCTGAAATTTAAGTAGCCTACAAAAAAAGAAACTGTAGAAACTTCTTTCAGAGAATCAAGTAATTAGAAATAAAAAACAAGCAGTCTCAGCAGCAGTTAGGAATAGAAATGTCAGGGGGTAATGCTTCTTGTGGCACAAGAAAACCAGAAGTGTGGTGAAGGAAGGAGGCTTATGGAAGAACCCATCTGTCACTTCCTGAAACCAGAGTCAGATGTGCAGGTTAGACTCTACTGGAACTTCTTTCCGAGGATTTTTAGGGCCAGATTCAAGATTGGTTGCATGGAGGCAAATAGGGTCATGAAAACTTGCACTGGAAACCATGGAGAGTGATGATGGAGTTTCTTCAGGAAGTGAAAGGATGAAAGCAACCTTTTAGGAACATTTGCCTGGTGGCACTAATGTCAATACAAATGTCCAGGTATAAACAGAGTCTGGTACCTGGAGTCCCCAAAAGATTGGGAGGAGGGGAAACTGAGGGTAGCTTATGACACAAGAAAAACACTCACTAGAAACGTCTATGCATTTCAATCAACCGTAAGCTCACTGTGAACCAGGCTGTAGCAAAAGCTAAGGCAACTTTTGGATGTATTGGTAGAGTAATTCATCTAGGGTGAGGATGTTAATACCCCTGTTTGTTCAGCTAGTCAGACCATTTCTAAAGGGTTGTATACAGCGTTACTTAACATACTCTAAGAAAGACTGAAAAACAGTAGCATATGAAGAATGAAGAAAAGGGGATATTCAAACAGGAGAGGTGAAGATTGTTCAGATGTATAATGGAGGCCGAAGATAATAGCTGTTTTCAAAGCTGAGGAATTTTATGTGGAAGTCAAAGAAGTTCCTTTTTCCTTCTGAGGTTTAAATGGTAGTAGGGCAACCACTTAGAAGTTATCCTATAACTCACTTTCTATACAAGTAGAAGGGAGGTTAAGATCCATAAATATAGGATACTTCCAACTTGAGAATGTATGAATTCAAGATACAGAATCAAAGCTAATGGAATGAACATATAATATTCTTGTCCTTCCTATACAAGCTGCTACTGATGCTGATTTGAATTGCTCATTGTAATAATGGTAAGTTTGCACTGATAGACCTCCCATTTAATTCTCCTACTTGCAGCTGCATGGGGTTTGTCTTGGAATAGAATATAGTATGAGGCCATGGGACTCGTGAAGGACTCAAGTGTCAGAGGTCAGCCACATTAGCACTGATCTAACAGGACTTAGACATGTTCATTTTCACTGGGATTAGAACATGGCAAGTTTCCTTGAGTGATTGACTTTATTATTGAGAAACGACAATAAATGGATCATTATTAAAGTAGCCTTCCAAGAAGATGAATATTGACTTATCTTTTACTTATCAATGGCTAAATTAAAAGCAGTTCTCATTGTGGACTGATATATTATTCTAGCCTCAGAATTATTGGCTCATGCATTTAATATACTATAAATACAGGATGACTTTCAAGTTATGATAAGCTGGCTTACAAACCAAGCCCAAGCTGGCTACAATATTGACAACATCATTAAAAAACAGAAGCAATATATTATTAATTTAAAAGATGGGTGACACTGTTATAATTAAATGGTATAATTTAGTTCAAAACTACACATTTTTCTCCAATTTTCCATTTCTAGTTGGTAACATATAAACATTTTAATCTGTTTTGCACTACAGTTTCAGATCATTGGATTTTATACGCTTCCAAACAGTTGGTCATATTTTCAAGTCATTAAAAAAATGACATACTTATTCATGTTGGGATGTCATTGGGGAACCTGTTTTAGGCCTATACAGGGATATCTTTATTCATTCTCTCACCACCATCTGCCTACCATCTGCCAGGTATTTGGAAATATTATAATATAGAAAAAGTCACTGTCCTCACTGAGCCTACACTGAGCTCCAAAATGCACCTATAAAATGATTTACTCAAAGCTATATTGAGAAAAAATATCAATCAAATATCAGGGCAGAAGATGGGCAGTTTTAAATGTCAATGTCTCCAAAAAAAAATTAACTCTGATATACTCTTTTGCAGGAAGCTTCTTGATACCACCAAAGCTAAGCGGTGAACTGTGAAAGAGGAAGACTCAGAATCTGTAACTACATTTCTCAAACCGTACCAACTTGCCTTGGAAGCCACAGAAAAATCACAGGGTACCATGGAGTATTGTGGTAATCAAGGAGGCTGTGGTGACATTGTTAGACACCACATGAACTCCCAGTATAAATTTGTTGGGACCTAAAGTCTTAATAAACAGTAATGTTAGGTATTTCTTTTGGCCCAGGAGTGTTATAAGAAAAATTAATGTGACACAAATGGTATTATGAAGTGAGAACATTTAAAAATACTTAAGAAATGGAGTATCTAACAGAAGACAAAGGCAAAGGGAATCCTTAGGAGGATGGTGAAAGGAGAGTCATATGACTAATATTCAGCAGGTCTAGAGATCTACCAGGTAACACTGAAGCAGGTCAGAAGAGCCTGGGAGATACTTCTTCAATGATTTTTTTTTTTAAGTGGTAGACTGTCCAATGGGTTAAACAAACTGAGAGAGGAGATTTGCATCACTCTGAAGGTTGTGGTATGATTTATAACAAATACATAGAAAAAAATCAAGTAAGACAATTGCCAATATATGGATAGGAAAAAAAAAGGAGAAAGAAAATAACCATAGTAATATTCACGGCTCATTTAGTAGGAGCTTTTATAATGTAAAATAATGTAAACACTGAATATCTTTTAAAATTTGGTCTATTTTGAGAGAATATGGGAAATAGGAAGTGTCTAAATCTTTCTGTGTGTGTGTGTGTGTGTGTATGTATCAGAGACTAAATCATCATATTGCATTTGGAGAAGCTAGGAGATAATTCTTACCACAGAAAATAACTTTTAAAAGTAGCAATAAAGGGCTTCCATGGTGGCACAGTGGTTGAGAGTCCGCCTGCCGATGCAGGGGACTCGGGTTCGTGCCCCGGTCTGGGAAGATCCCACATGCCGCGGAGCGGCTGGGCCCGTGAGCCATGGCCGCTGAGCCTGCGCTCTGCAACGGGAGAGGCCACAACAGTGAGAGGCCCACGTACCGCAAAAAAAAAAAAAAAAAAAAGGGCCAGGAATCACAGAGTACCAGGGAGATAGTGAAGGAAGTTACTGTAGTACATGCAGATGTTTATGAATGCCTAGGTTCACCCTCAAAGATGTACATGTCATACTCCTACACACCATATTAAAGACACTGAGAACTGAATCAAAAGATAGACCACCACTCAGGTCCCAGACTGGCCATGGGGTGATGCACACCCAGGAAAGATCCAAATAGAATTGCAGAAGCTTTGAAAACAGAAATGATTTTGAAACCACATCCTACAGAAGACTGCTGGTCAGAACTTGTGACCTAAACCTAACTAGATATTGTCTGATGAAAGCAAAATATCAACATTCATAATAGGATTTAAGCAAGACCCTTATAACACAGTATTCAAATGTCAAAATGCAATACAAATTTGTTCAACATATGAAGAAACAGAAAAATCTCAATTTACATGGGGGAAAAAAAGACACCCATGCAGAGATAACACAGATGTTGCATTTATCTAATAAAGATTTTTTAAAAATTTATTTAATTTATTTATTATTTTTGGCTGCTTTGGGTCTTGGTTGCTGCAAGTGGTCTTCTCATTGTAGTGGCTTCTCTTGTTATGGGGAACAGGTTCTAGGTGCATGGGCTTCAGTAGTTGTGGCACGTGGGCTCAGTAGTTGTGGCTCGTGGGCTCTAGAGCACAGGCTCAGTAGTTGTGGTGCATGGGCTTAGTTGCTCCATGGCATGTGGGATCTTTCTGGACCAGGGCTCAAACCCGTGTCCCCTAGCATTGGCAGGCAGATTCTTAACCACTGTGCCACCAGGGAAGCCCTCTAATAAAGATTTTAAAGTAGCTAATACTCCAAGAAACAAGGGCAAGCACTCTTGAAACAAATGGAAAGATAGAGAATATAAGCAATGAAATAACAGACTTAAGAACCAAATGAGAATTCTAGTATTAAAAACTACATTTATCAAAATAAAATACTTAAAAGGCTCAATAGCAGAATGGAAATAGTCCTTGAACTTGAAGATATATCAATTAAAAATACCCAATCTAAAAACAGAGAAACAATAGATTGAACAAAAATAACAGAGGCTCAGGGACCAGGGTGGCAATACCAAAATGTCTAACATTGGTGTCATCAGATTGCCAAAAAAATATATTTTTAATAAAGGTTAAAAACTTCCCAAGTTTGGTAAAAGACACAAACTTAAAGATTCAAAAAGTTCAGTTAACTTTCAAAACTATAAACCCAAAGAAATCCATGCTGGGATACATCATAATCAAATTGCTGAAAATTAAGAAAAAAAAAAAATCAGGAAAGTAGCCAGAGGAAAATGGTACATTACTCCTAAGGGAATAAGAGTTTGAATGGCTAAAGGTTTCAAATCAGAAGTTCTGGAGGCCAAAAGCAAGTGGCACTGCATTTTTAAAGTGTTGAACTTTAGAACATGAATTTACACGTGTGCTAAAATGTGTAGAATTATTAAAAAAAGACGGGTTTACTGTATATTAATTTTAAAAGTAAAATTCAAAATAAGATACTTGAATAAAAAGAATGAAATAATCAGGGTAAAGTAATTTATCTCTGGGTTCTTCTCCTGCAAAAGCGGCCACATTCTATTTCATTTATTTTTACCTCAACATCTTCTGAAAGAGGGACCTCATCCTTCATATCCTTGCCCTCCTGCTTTCACTGAGGTCAGACTCAGATAAAGTAGCCACTGAAGAAACAGAGGTCATAACAAAAGCCCAAGGAAGTGTACGTGGGCTACAGTGTTTCATAAAATGTGTTTAAATAATTAAGTTTTAAAATTTTTTATTAACACAGTCTGAATTTTGAGTCAAATGGGTCTATGAGACTAATTAATTCATTAATTATTCTGACTACTCCCAATTATCAGTTCCCGAAAGGCAGTCACCTTCCACATTTTTAGCTTATTCTTTTGGTACTTCATATAGTAAGATTTTTATTGCTACTTTTTTTTTTTTTTTTTTTTGCGGTACGCGGGCCTCTCGCTGTTGTGGCCTCTCCCGTCGCGGAGCACAGGCTCCGGACGCGCAGGCTCAGCGGCCATGGCTCACGGGCCCAGCCGCTCCGCGGCATGTGGGATCTTCCCGGACCGGGGCACGAACCCGTGTCCCCTGCATCACCAGGCGGACTCCCAACCACTGTGCCACCAGGGAAGCCCCCTGGGCCTTTTTGTTGGTTCTGAGAGCAGAAAGTTGGGGCATTATTTATTGTAGTCTATCATGCCCTCTTACCACTATGCCCCTGTCTGAGATTAAGTAGCAGGAGAAGAGACAGAGAGAAAGAGAGAGACAAAGAGAGGAAGGTATGTATATTTCCCAAACTCTTTTGTGACCCCAGCTATTCTGATAGGAAATGAAAGTTCCCCTGCCATCTTCACAGTTTTAGGTGTATGTGGGTCTCAGATGCTGTTGCTTAAAGTTTCCTACTCTTTGAGCCTGAACGAGGATGTTCCTCTAGAGCTTCTCTCTGTTCACGCCCATGATCACTTCTCAGTTTCTAGCAGGCTTGAGACTGCGACCAGGCTGGGGGATATGAGAGAGAAAAAAATTAACTCACTACCCCTGGCTCAGTATTCTTCTTCGATCTGCCTGTTTCGATTGCCTTTTCTGTGTCCTCAAAAAGATCCTCCATGGGGCTTCCCTGGTGGCGCAGTGGTTGAGAGTCCACCTGCCGATGCAGGAGACACGGGTTCGTGCCCCGATCCAGAAAGATCCCACATGCCGTGGAGTGGCTGGGCCCGTGAGCCATGGCCGCTGAGCCTGCGCGTCCGGAGCCTGTGCTCCGCAACGGGAGAGGCCACAACAGTGAGAGGCCCGCATACCGCAAAAAAAAAAAAAAAAAAAAGATCCTCCATGTATCTGCCTGGGCTTTCTAAGTGCGTTCCTTGAAAGAGACAGGGTGGAGTATTCTTATTCCATTTTACCCATAACCGAAACCCACAGTCATTCATTCTTATTTATGTACTTATGCATTTAGTTCTGTACTTTCACAATTACAAATGTGTGTATTTCCATCTTTCTAGTTTCTTTCTTTTAATGGTAAACCCTCTGGAACAGGGAACATTTTTTCTTATGACTTACAGGGCATTATGCTACAATATATTTTCAGAAATGGCACTGCTAAAAGAAGTTAAAATCTCACATTCACCCCATCCTTTTCTTTTGCCTTGCTAATTGAACAGTGTTCATTCTAACCCTGGCCATCCAATAGCCTTGTTAAGATGGGGTGGCTTTTTATATACAGAACACATGCTATTTCAGTTAGTAGTTGGTGTTTGAAATGATGTGAGACTCAAGAAAGGGGCAAAGATAAACAGGGTGAAAAAAATGAAATGAATATGAGAGACATGGTGACTATATACACCAGAATCGGACTTCCTGTCTAAATCTTCTCTAATAAATAGCACCTGTCTGCAGAAAGAGGCTTCATTCATTAATTTCAGCTGTTTTCACTGACCAGCTTTCTAAGTTCTGTCAAGTTCATCACTAGTCCCAAGGAAATCAATATCTTCTCTAGCTGGTTTTATTAGAGTTCAGATCTTTCTTATAACCTCTCCTTTCATGTGACACCCCACTTTCCCAACCCTTCATTCAGAAACCCTTGAACCTCTCTTTTCCAGGCATTCAGTAGCTTCAAGCCCTCACATACTCTGTTTATGCAGCACTTGCTTTTTACTGATTGAACAGTTCGAACATTATCAGTTCTTCTTACAGTTCGAACATTATCAGTTCTCTTTCTCACTTCTTTCTTATCTTGTTATGGTCCTTCACATTGTGCCAGATTTCTGCTTCAGATCTTAGAGACCCCATTTTTCTTATTATATAGGATTTTATTTTTTTCCAGTCAACTTCTACTAGATACAGGTATATATTCAAAATAACCATACTTGCTTGAGATTATTGTTTTAGTTAGAGGGCTACAAGTAGATATATGCACAAACAGGGGTTTAGCTACCCACACTGGGGTCAAGTGACAGAAAAGAAAATGATCCTTTCCTTCAGGACCCAGGTTTACTCTCAGTCATTAAACAGATTCTAGTATCTTCCTGAATGTGTTTACCGTTGGAGCCATCTTAAGAATTCTGATAAAGATGATTTAAAACATTTAATATTCTTGGCTCCCTGATTGAGAAGTCTTATCTTAAATATATTAATGCAACCATAAATGAGGAACTCAAATATAGCTACTGTCATTCCCTGAGCCCTAACTTTTAATGAAGTAATAACAATTAATGTAAGGATAGATTGTCATCACAAAGCTCTGTTCATAACTGCTTAAGTTGAGTCTGTGGTCTGCTGATTGGCTGAGGGAAGTTAACTGAAAGTAATTATATACAGACAATTTGAAAACTGTAAAAAGTAAAATAAATGTGAAAAGGTAAGCCTCTGGCACAATGCAGTGAGTCTTATGGTAAGAGTAAAATACGAAAACTTCTGTATTATGTCTATTTAACAACCTTTCCATGATGTTATTTGCAAAAGATTATAAGCCAATTTCAGTATCTAAGCAGGAAAACCAACTTCTAGACTTCCTAAAATGTCTCTGTCCATTTCTGACCTACTCCTCTTCCCCAAATGCATAAATTAAATCGAATATAAAAAGAATACTCATTCATTATCCAACCAGCACTTGTTTCTTGGATATAAACTGGTAATGTGTTCAATATAAGGGATTAAGAAAAAAAATCACATACTTTCCTCTTAAGATGCTTAAAGTCCAGTAGGAAGACAGATATACCAAAAAAAAAAAAATCATTACAATTAAGTATGTGAAAAAAATTCCAATATTAGAAACGCCAACAAAATATTATGAAGGAATATAAAGGGACAACTAATTCTGAGAAAGCTAGGAAGGCTTCACAGAGAAATTCACATTTTGGCTCATCAGACCGAGAAGGTGACAGAGGTGACAGGAAAAACAGATATCTGTGTGCAACACTTAGTTCTCAAACACATGTACACAAAGTTTATTGACACAGCTTATTGAGTGTATCAGTAATTTAAAGACAATCCACTGTAAGGTGCACAGGTGGGTAGATTTGTACTACATCAGACTGTGAAAATGTGCTCTGACTGCTGGCTGCTCAGGTTGCAGGGCTTGCACAAGAGCTTCTAGACCACAGTGAGTAGCTAGTGTACAAATCTTAAAAGGTCAGAGTTGGCTGGGGCTTCAGCGATCTTCATATCTAAGTCCTCTATTTTACAAGGCAGCGACTGAGTCCCGGAGAGGGGGGTAGCTTGTCCAGTGACATTTATTAATATAAACAAACATTACAGAAATTCTACAAATAGTAAATAATGACACTGTTTACTGTAATAAGCTGACAAATGCATGTCCTTTTAGGGATCAGCAAAAATATGATTTAAAAAGCTGCTCCTCAGATACAAAATAATATGTTTTGCTTTGTTTTAAATCTGTTTTCTTCTTTTACAAGCACCCCTCAACTATAAATGTTCAAAATTATGAATCTTACTTGGACTCCCTCTTTATGTTCTTTGGTGAAAAGTAGCAATCACATAATGATTATGTTCTCCCCAGCAGAAATGTAGTAGAGAGTTTCTTTATCCTAAATTTGGTTGCAAGTTAGGAAATGAAAAATTTGAAAATCTAAACTCTAAGCTGGTTTTTGCTTTCTTTTTTAAAATTTTATTTCTGAATTTTATTTATATTTTATCCAGCAGGTTCTTATTAGTTATCTATTTTCAATCCCAATCTCCCAATTCATCCCACCACCACTGCCCAAACTGTTTTTTTCTGAAATGTTGCTGCTTCCAAAAACAGCCTGCACCTATTTCGTTTTCTTAGTGGCAGGGAACAGTAATGTTTACCTAGTTTTCTTTCTTGGGAGATAAATGATATAGGTTACAATATGGTGGGGGCAGGGGGAGAGAGAGAGAGAAAGAGGGAGAAAAAGAGAGATAAGTAATTTCCTTATGAATAAGTGGGGATATCTGGGATATCACATAGTTTGGGGGAGTGAATCCCAGGAACCTGAGCTGGATAAAGAAGTTAGAAGTTTCTTCTCTGTGTCATGAGAATAGAAAGCCATGTTCAGGACTGAAGCCGGGAGACAAAAGCAAGCCAGGCAGACAAAGTGAAGCCTTACAGGAGCAGGGCAAAGAGGCAGCACCATTGTGGGGAAAAGGGCAAATGTAGCAACCAAGAACAAGTGATATGGGCTTCCCTGGTGGTGCAGTGATTGAGTCCGCCGGCCGGTGCAGGGGACGCAGGCTCGTGCCACGGTCCGGGAAGATTCCACAAGCCGCGGAGCGGCTGGGCCCGCGAGCCATGGCCGCTGAGCCTGCGCATCCGGAGCCTGTGCTCCGCAACGGGAGAGGCCACAACAGTGAGAGGTCCGCATACGGCGAAAAAAAAAAAGAACAAGTGATATCCATTGGAGCATAAAAAAATCAGTGAGCTAAATCTCATCTCCAGTGGCTTACAAAGTTTACTTTGAAGCCTGACTATGGATATAGAGGAAGTTGTTAAGAATGGAGATTATGCCAATATGCTTGATGTTGACAATGTAAACTAGAGAGGTCTTTGAAACCTTTTAGCATAGATGAGATTTCTGTAAGAAGGAAGGTTTCGGAAGCATCAGGATTTGGGATATTTTACATGATAAGGAAAACATTTTCACTTATAATTCTTCAGTTTAAGAATAGTAAAATGTGGTCTTAGTATTCAAAAAAAGTTTTTTTAATGCAGAGAAATAGCTGCCATCGTACACAATCCATGGAATTCCAGGAGATCAAGTTAAAACAAAGCTTTGTGCCAGAAGTAAGCACTCAGGAAGTGTTGACTAAATTGCAACCCAGGTACCAGAGCCAGAAGAGATACACTCAATATTTAGAGAGAGTAAGTATTAAAATAAAAACTCTTACTTGGATAAGTATCAAAGTAAGATGAATAGAGGTCTTTGAATGTGTAAAGATTGCTAAGGTGTGGGAAAAGGGAATTTCTCTGAGCATATTAAAGTAAGGATATTAGAATTTCCTAAGGGTAAAACAGTAATTTGATGAGCATTTTTGTAAAAGTAATTCTAAGCCTTAATAAAATGTATTTAAGGTGTGGGGATGCTGATAATTCTGGTGTACAAGGTGCTTTAGGGATGAAGAGAAGATTATCAGGAAAACTAAGTGGTTTCATTATTACCAACTTCACTGAAATTGTTAGATTCCCACAAGTAATTTATTCCTTGAGGCAAATCCAGAGGGATTAGGGATGTTAGCAGTATTCTCACAGGCTTTTCCCGATCTCCTGACATACCATACATGTGAAAAATAGCCCAAAATTAATAAATACATAAATAAAAAAAGAATCATTTTACTTAGATGCATCCCCTGGAGTTGGAAGAGTGATGCTACTGAAATGATGGGTAAAATATATAAGGATAAAATATATAATTTATGGATTCAGATGCTACCATGCCCAATATTACTAGTGCTAGCTGCATAATGAAAGCAAAACCCCATACTAAATTTGACAGCTGACTTAAGAATAACCTATGAAGATAAAAAGCACATAGGGGGCTTCCATGGTGGCACAGTGGTTGAGAGTCTGCCTGCCGATACAGGGGACACGGGTTCGTGCCCCCGGTCCGGGAAGATCCCACATGCCGCAGAGTGGCTGGGCCCGTGATCCATGGCTGTTGAGCCTGCGCATCCGGAGCCTGTGCTCTGCAACGGGAGAGGCCACAACAGTGAGAGGCCCGTGTACCGCAAAAAAAAAAAAAAAAAAAAAAAGCACACAGGAAATTTCCATATGCTTATGAGTGGAACAGGGGGTGTGAACTCAGAACCTGGTGGTATGTCCACTGAGGTTTTGTAAATTCTGTCCTACACTAGCAGTTCTTACTATGATGGGAATGTGAATGAATTAAGGAGGCAAGGAACATAAAACAAGCTCACTTTGCAGTATTTCCCAGACTCTCTTTCAGTAACTATTTTTGTTGTCTTAGCAAAGGCATTTGATCTTGGCACCACATCTTAAGAGATGGATGATTTTTCAACAGTTGGATGATTAGAGCTAAAGTCTTAATCCACTGGAATAAATTTTTTTGTTGTACATGAGTAGATATAATCCAACATATTTGCCATCTCAATTAATACCTCTTTTTCTCTCTCTCTCTGTATATATCTTCTTAGAATTATCCAAGAGATACTGAAATTACACCACACAGTTATATTAAAGGTTTGCCTTGGGGAGACCTTCAAGATGGCAGAGGAGTAAGACGTGGAGATCACTTTCCTCCCCATAAATACATCAAAAATACATCTACATGTGGAACAACTCCTACAGAACACGTACTGAAGACCTCAGACTTCCCCAAAGGCAAGAAAATCCCCACATCCTTGGGTAGGGTAAAAGAAAAAAGAAAAAACAAAGGCAAAAGAATAAGGATGGGACCGTACTTCTGAGAGTGAGCTGTGAAGGAGGAAAAGTTTCCACACACTAGGGAGCCCCTTCACTGGTGGTGATGGGGGGGTGCATGGAGGGGGGAAGCTTCAGAGCCATGAAGGAGAGCACAGCAACAGGGGTGCAGAGGGCAAAGCGGAGAGATTCCCACACAAAGGATTGGTGCTGACCATCACTCACCAGCCTGAGAGGCTTGTCTGCTCACCCACCAGGGCAGGCGGGGGCTGAGAGCTGAGGCTTGGGCTTTGGAGGTCAGACCCCAGGGAGAGGACTGGGGTTGGCTGCGTGAAGACAGCCTGAAGGGGGCTAGTGTGCCACAGCTAGCCGGGACGGAGTCCACGAAAAAGTCTGGACCTGCCAGAGAGGCAAGAGACCTTTGTTTCGGGGTACGTGAGGAGATAGGATTCCTTCCCAGTGTGCCCACAGAAGTCAGAGCACTGCCTAAGTGAGCTCCAAGGACAGGCGCGAGACACGGCTATCAGCTTGGACACCAGAGACAGGCATGAACTGCTAACGTTCTGACGCTGCCACCAAGAATGCTGTGTGCAAGCACAGGCCAGTATCCATACCCCCCTGGGAGCCTATGAAACACGCCATTGCCAGGGTCCCAAAATCCAGGGACAACTTCCCCGGGAGAACACACAGCGTGCCTTAGGCTGTTGTAACCTCACACCGGCCTCTGCCGCTTCAGGCTTGCCCTGCATTCCAATTATGACCAACATACCCTTCCTTCCCCCCAACCTGAGTGAATAAGAGAGCCCTAATCAGCTGCTGCTTTAACCCTCTCCTGTCTGGGTGAGGAACAGTCTCCTGAGGGTGGTCTACATGCAGTGGCGGGGACAAAACCAAAGCTGAACCCCAGGAGCTATGGGAACAAAGAAGAGAAAGGGAAATCTCTCCCAGCAGCCTCAGGAGCAGCGGATTAAATCCCCACAATCAACTTGATAAACCCTGCATCTGAAGAATATAGACAACAAATGTTCCCAAGATGGAGGCGGTGGACTTTGGTAACAACTGTAGACTTGGGATTGCTGGTAACAACTGTAGACTTGGGATTGCTTTCTGCATCTAATTAGTTTCTGGTTTTATGTTTTTCTTTGTATAATATTTAATGCTTATTATCATTGGTGGATTTATTTTGGTTGCTCTCTTCCTTTATTCTTACATATATATATATATTTTTTTTTCCCCTTTTTCTCTTCTTGTGAGTGTCTATGTGTATGCTTCTTTGTGTGATTTAGTCAGTATAGGTTTGCTTTGACCATCTATCCTAGGGTTCTGTCTGTTTTTTTGTTTTGTTTCTTTTTTTGTTTTGTTTTTTTCCCTCTCTTCCTTTTCTTCTGAGCTCTGTGCCTGGCATGGTCCTGGTGCTCCGGCCAGGTGTTGGGCCTGAGCCTCTGAGGTAGGAGGGCCGAGTCCAGGACACTGGAGCACCAGAAACCTCCAGGCCCCATGTAATATCAATTGGCAAGAGCTCTCCCAGAGATCATCGTCTCAACAGTAAGACCCAGCTCCACCCAATGGCCAATAAGCTCCAGTGCTGGATGCCCCATGACAAACAACAGCAAGGCAGGAACACAACCCCACCCATTAGCAGACAGGTTGCCTAAAGTCATACTAAATTCACAGACACTCCAAAACACACCATAGGATGAGGCCCTGTCCACCATAAGGACAAGGTACAGCCCCGCCCACCAGAACACACAGGCACCAGTCCTCTCCACCAGGAAGCCTACACAAGCCACTGAATCAACTTCACCCACTGGCAGAAGACACCAAAAACAATGGGAACTATGAACACGCAGCCTGTGAAAAGCAGACCCCAAAAAGAGTAAGTCAAAGAAAATGAGAAAACAGAGAAACATGCAGCAGATGAAGGAGCAAGAGAAAAATCCATCAGACCACACAAATGAAGAGGAAATAGGCAGTCTACCTGAAAAAGAATTCAGAGAAATGATAGTAAAGATGATCCAAAGTCTCAGAAATAGAATGGAGAAAACACAAGAAATGTTTAACAAGGAAGTAGAAGAATTAAAGAGGAAATAAACAATGATGAACAAAATAATAAATCAAATTAAAATATTCCAGAAGGAATCAGAAAGAAATGAGAACAATCTCAGAGACCAGTAGGAAAACATTAAACACACCAACATTCGAATTATAGGGGACCCAGAAGAAGAAGAGAAAAAGAAAGGGTCTGAGAAAATATCTGAAGAGATTACAGTTGAAAACTTCCCTAACATGGGAAAGGAAATAGTCAATTAAGTCCAGGAAGTCCAGAGAGTCCCATACAGGATAAATCCAAGGAGAAACACACCAAGACACATATTAATCAAACTATCAAAACTTAAATTCAAAAAAACAAAATTAAAATCAGGAAGGGAAAAGCAACAAATAACATACAAGGGAATCCCCATATGGTTAAAAGCTGACCTTTCAGCAGAAACTCTCCAAGCCAGAAGGGAGTGGCAGGACATATTTAAAGTGATGAAAGGGAAAACCCTACAACCAAGATTAGTCTACCCAGCAAGAATCTCATTCAGATTCGATGGAGAAATTAAAATCTTTACAGACAAGCAAAAGCTAAGAGAATTCAGCACCACCAAACCAGCTCTACAACAAATGCTAAAGGAACTTCTCTAGGCAGGAAACACAACAGAATGAAAAGACCTACTATAACTAAGCAAAAACATTTAAGAAAATGGGAATAGGAACATACATATCAATAATTACCTTAAATGTAAATGGATTAAATGCTCCATCCAAAAGACACAGATGGCTGAATGGATACAAAAACAAGACCTCTATATATGCTGTCTACAAGAGACCCATTTCAGACTGAGGGACACATACAGACTGAAAGTGAGGGGATGGAAAGACATTCCATGCAAATGGAAATCAAAAGAAAGCTGGAGTAGCAATTCTCATATCAGACAAAATAGACTTTAAAGACTATTAAAAGAGAAAAAGAAGGACACTACATAATGATCAAGGGATCAATCCAAGAAGAAGATATAACAATTGTAAATATTTATGCAACCAACATAGGAGCACCTCAATACAGAAGGCAACTGCTAACAGCTCTAAAAGAGGAAATAGACAGTAACACAATAATATTAAGGGACTTTAATACCCCATTTTGACCAATGGACAGATCAACCAAAATGAAAATAAATAAGGAAACACAAGCTTTAAAAGACACATTAGACCAGATATATGTAATTGATATTTATAGGACATTCCATCCAAAAACAACAGAATACACTTTCTTCTCAAGTGCTCATGGAACATTCTCCAGATAGATCATATCTTGGGTCACAAATCAAGCCTCAGGAAATTTAAGAAAATTGAAATTGTATCAAGTATCTTTTCTGACCACAATGTTATGAGACTAGAAATCAATTATAGGAAAACTTCTGTAAAATATACAAACACATGGAGGCTAAACAATACACTACTTAATAACCAAGAGGTCACTGAAGAAATCAAAGAGGAAATCAAAGACTACCTAGAAACAAATGAGAATGAAAACACGATGACCCAAAACTTATGGGATGCAACAAAAGCAGTTCTAAGAGGGAAGTTTACAGTAATACAATCCTACCTCAAGAAACAAGAAAAATCTCAAACAAACAACCTAACCTTACATCTAAAGCAATTAGAGAAAGAATAACCAAAAAAAAAAAAAAAAAAAACCCAAGATAGAAGAAGGAAAGAAATTATAGAGATCAGATCAGAAATAAATGAAAAAGAAAGAAAGCAAACAATAGCAAA
>RJWK010023371.1:0-29156 GCA_004363435.1 Platanista minor
ACAAAATTCAACACCCATTTATGATAAAAACCCTGGAGAAAGTAGGCATAGAGGGAACTTACCGCAACATAATAAAGGCCATATATGACAAACCCACAGCCAACATCGTCCTCAATGGTGAATAACTGAAAGCATTTCCACTAAGATCAGGAAAAAGACAAGGTTGCCCACTCTCACCACTCTTATTCGACACAGTCTTGGAAGTTTTAGCCACAGCAATCAGAGAAGAAAAGGAAATAAAAGGAATCCAAATCGGAAAAGAAGAAGTAAAGCTGTCACCGTTTGCAGATGACATGATGCTATACATAGAGAATCCTAAAGATGCTACCGGGAGACTACTAGAGCTAATCAATGAATTTGGTAAAGTAGCAGGATACAAAATAAACGCACAGAAGTCTCTGGCATTCCTATACACTAATGATGAAAAATCTGAAAGTGAAATCAAGAAAACACTCCCATTTACCGTAGCAACAAAAAGAATAAAATATCTAGGAATAAACCTTCCTAAGGAGACAAAAGACCTGTATGCAGAGAATTATAAGACACTGATGGAAGAAGTTAAAGATGATACTAATAGATGGAGAGATACACCATGGTCTTGGATTGGAAGAATCAACATTGTGAAAATGACTCTACTACCCAAAGCAATCTACAGATTCAATGCAATCCCTATCAAACCACCACTGGCATTTTTCACAGAACTAGAACAAAAAATTGCGCAATCTGTGTGGAAACACAGAAGACCCCGAATAGCCAAAGCAATCTTGAGAATGAAAAACGGAGCTGGAGGAATCAGGCTCCCTGACTTCAGACTGTACTACGAAGCTACAGTAATCAAGACAGTATGGTATTGGCACAAAAACAGAAATATAGATCAATGGAACAGGATAGAAAGCCCAGAGATAAACCCACACACGTATGGTCACCTTATCTTTGATAAAGGAGGCAGGACTGTACAGTGGAGAAAGGACAGCCTCTTCAATTAGTGGTGCTGGGAAAACTGGTCAGCTACATGTGAAAGTATGAGACCAGAGCACTCCCTAACACCATACACAAAAATAAGCTCAAAATGGAATAAAGACCTAAATGTAAGGCCAGAAATTATCAAAGTCTTAGAGGAAAACATAGGCAGAACCCTGTGACATAAATCGCAGCAAGATTCCTTTTGACCCATCTCCTAGAGAAACGGAAATGAAAACAAAAATAAAGAAATGGGACCTCATGAAACTTCAAAGCTTTTGCACAGCAAAGGAAACCATAAACAAGACCAAAAGACAACCCTCGGAATGGGAGAAAATATTTGCAAATGAAGCAGCTGACAAAGGATTAATCTCCAGAGTTTACAAGCAGCTCATGCAGCTCAATAACAAAAAAGCAAACAACCCAATCCAAAAATGGGCAGAAGACCTAAATAGACATTTCTCCAAAGAAGATGTACAGACTGCCAACAAACACATGAAAGAATGCTCAACATCATTAATCATTAGAGAAATGCAAATCAAAACTACAATGAGATCTCATCTCACGTCAGTGAGAATGGCCATCATCAAAAAATCTAGAAACCACAAATGCTGGAGAGGCTGTGGAGAAAAGGGAACACTCTTGCGCTGCTGGTGGGAATGTGACTTGGTGCAGCCACTATGGAGAACAGTATGGAGGTTCCTTAAAAAACTACAAATAGAACTACCATATGACCCAGCAATCCCACTACTGGGCATATACCCTGAGAAAACCATAATTCAAAAAGAGTCATGTACCAAAATGTTCATTGCAGCTCTCTTTACCATAGCCAGGAGATGGAAACAACCTAAGTGTCCATCATTGGATGAATGGATAAAGAAGATGTGGCACATATATACAATGGAATATTACTCAGCCCTAAAAAGAAACGAACTGGAGTTATTTGTTTGTAGTGAGGTGGATGGACCTAGAGTCTGTCATACAGAGTGAAGGAAGTCAGAAAGAGAAAGACAAATACCGTATGCTGACACATATATATGGGATCTAAGAAAAAAAGAAATGTCGTGAAGAACCTAGGGGCAGGGCGGGAATAAAAACCCAGACCTACTAGAGAATGGACTTGAGGATATGGGGCGGGGGAAGGGTAAGCTGTGATAAAGTGAGGGAGTGGCATGGCCATATGTACACTACCAAACGTAAAATAGAGAGCGAGTGGGAAGCAGCCGCATAGCACAGGGAGATCAGCTCGGTGCTGTGTGTTCACCTGGATGGGTGGGATAGGGAGGGTGGGAGGGAGGGAGACGCAAGAGGGAGGAGGTATGGGAACATATGTATATGTATAATTGATTCACTTTGTTATAAAGCAGAAACTAACACCATTGTAAAGCAATTATACTCCAATAAAGATGTAAAAAAAGAAAATGTGCCTCCTATTGTAGGTAACAGACTTTGATTAGCTTATTTTTAGCTAACATATGAAGTCATTTCTAAGATGGAGCTATCCTTTAATCCACAGAGCCATCCTTAGCGTGAAAATACTTGATCAAATATATAAGTTCTTTAAACCTTAAATTCCTGGTATCTGCAGAGGTTCGGGTGTTTTCAGAGTGAGTTAAACTTTTGTAAAGCCTTGCTTTTTACCAGAGCAGCGTTGCACCCTTGGCAGTGTTCCATTGGGGGCTGGATAGTGCTTTGTTGCGCGGCTGTCCTATGCGTTGTAGGGTATTTAGCAACATCCGGGCCTTGACCCACTAGATGTCAGTAGCACCCCCCAAAATGTCTATAGACATTTCCAGGTGTCCCCGGGGGCAAAAATTGCCCCTAGTTGAGATCCTCTGCTCCAAGCAATCTTCGCCAAGTACCAAGTGCATATGACTTCTGGTGACGGTCGTCACCAAATAGATTTAACTGGTCCAATCCTTGTACAAACGTAGATAGAAAACTGATCTTTAGGTATCACATTACAATTTTTAACGTGCTTTATCGCCTTCGAAACTGAAGCAATCTGACGTGGAAATTAATTATCACGTAGGTGTCTGAGAAGTGGGAGCTTTGAGAAACTTAAAAGTCTAAAATGGAATACCTAAAATAATCTCCCCAGAGGGAGCAAGTGGAGTCCATAAAGAAACACTTTTAAGCTTTATTTTAACTGCAATTTAAACTTTGCAGCACCCAAGGCGTCACCTTCCTCACGTCCCGATTTGCCAGGTGCTACTGGGGGCAGGTAACGCCATGGTCTTATTCCAGCCCTGCCCGTGAGGCTGTCCCCATTGACTTAGGAAGAACTCGGCCTCTGGGTTCTTCCACAATTACACTGGCTTCCCCACTCCCCCGCCCCACCCCGGCCTTTAAATGGAAACTTCCCAAGAGTAAACAGCGTGTGCTGTAATTTCCTCATTTTTTTGCCCTGTGGCCTGGAGGTGCTAATGAGAGAGGTGATAACAGAAAAGGGAAGCACAGTCACCCACTGAAGCGTCCACTGGCAAAGGGTAAATCGAGTATCTTATTATAAACATAATACCTTTTCACGTATTGAACCCAATCCCAGGAAGTGGTTTTTCTTTTTCTTTTCCTGTTTTGTTTTGGACAAGACTTGATTTAATCACAGATTGTAAGCTCCCCATGTCTCCTTTTGTCTTCATCGAGGCTGTCGCACCTGCCTTTATCCCTGACCGCTTTGAAGCTGAAGGCTCTGTGGTTATCAGACAACCAGTCCCAGCCCCTGCTCACGTTCCAGACGGACACTGACCACACCACCGGGGAGAAGATTCTCACCTGTGTCTTACTTCCTCAGCTGCCTTCTGAACCTGCCTGCCAAGGTAAATTGAAGGACCAGGCTCACTTGGCCCCGAGAATTAGCAGCAGCTAATGCCTGTCCTTAAGGCCCCTCACTCCCACACGGGACTGCGTTGTGTCTTATCTGCCTGCAGAGCCAGCCCAGGTGTGAGGTCATTGTGGGTCTTTTCTGGGAAGCTTCCTCTGTACCTCTGCAGAAAAAAAACGTGCTGCTCATACCCGTGTATCACATGTGATACTCTTTAAGCAGCCTTCTGGTTTTGAGTTCTAGCTAAGGCTGAAAATGCAAATACATACTCCTAAAAGAGGTGAGAGTCCCTTAAAATCCAAACAGACAGTTTGGAGGATTAGTATTGAACATCTCCTGCAAACTGTTTTTAAGGCAGGGAGTTGTTTTGAGTGACTGTACCTTTGCTTTCTAAATTATGTGTGGTTTAAAAAAGCATTCAGGGCTTCCCTGGTGGCGCAGTGGTTGAGAATCTGCCTGCTAATGCAGGGGACACGGGTTCGAGCCCTGGTCTGGGAGGATCCCACATGCTGCGGAGCAACTAGGCCCGTGAGCCACAATTACTGAGCCTGCGCGTCTGGAGCCTGTGCTCCACAACAAGAGAGGCCGCGATAGTGAGAGGCCCGCACACCGCGATGAAGAGTGGGCCCCGCTTGCCACAACTAGAGAAAGTCCTCGCACAGAAACGAAGACCCAACACAGCACAAATAAATAAATAAATAAGTAAATAAGTAAATAAATAAATAAACACCTACCCCCAACATCTTCTAAAAAACAAAAAGTGATTACTTAAAAAAAAAAAAAAAAAAAAAAAAAAGCATTCATACTCATATCACATGACTGTCATAAATCCTTTTCTGGGAGCTGGTTTCGATAGAAAAAAGGGAGAAGGGTCTGGGCGAATGGAGCCACCTTGCCTATCCCAGCCTCGTTAGAGGAGCATTTAAGACCCCAAGAGAACAATGCGGTAGATTGCGTTGCCAAGCAAAGTGCTAGATCCAACATGTGCAGCCAAATCACAGTCAAGAGGAAGTTTCTGAAGTGAGTGTGTGAAAAAGAATCATGAAAAAGAACTCTATGAATCATGATGACATTCTGGAATGAAATAGTTAAGTATTGATTTAGCAGATATCTTATGATCTCAAATCGAATTACGCATCCTTGAAAAGAAAGGGCAGCCTTGCCAGTCACAGGAACCCTGCTGATGTGGTCTTTGTCCAACAGAGAACCTGCCTCGCTGTGGTGCCCTGGAGAGCTTGGTGAACGATGTGTCCGATGAGGCCTGGAATGAGCGCGCAGTGAACAGAGTCAGCGCAATCCGATTTCTGGAAGAGGAAAAGGATGAGGACGATAATGAAACGGTATATATGGGATTCGAGCTTCTGGGCTTCCACAGACGTTCAAAATTTCAAAGCCTTCCGAGATTGAAAGTGACACCTGATAAAGATCTCTCTTATTTTCAAATAGTCTTTTCTCTGTTCTGCCTTCAGCATTTAAGAATTTGTTTTAGAAGGCAAAACTGGGAGTTTCTAAGGTTCTGATTCACCAAATGTATATAAGGCAAATGAGATTTTTTTGTTTGTTTGAACAGTTTGTGGGTGCTTCTTTTTCTTTATTTGTGATAGTTACCGCTCCTGCCCCCACTGCTTTCTTAAAATTGGTTGGGTATTTTTTCTTCTCTGTGGTTCCCAGTGAACTGAGTCTCTCCCTGCCCTCCACCCCCATTTGTGGCCGTACCATGGGGATTCACCCATGTTTCACCACGTGGCTTAGCTTGCCTGCTGTCCTCCTGGACTTCTTGCTCACCGTCACGTAACCGGGAGCCTTCATCTTCATGCAGAGAGCTTGTGATCTCGGTAGGATTCCCTTATGGGTTTTCATTCAGAAATCAGGAATAGGTTTGGAAGGACCACTCAGCCCTACTTGCCTCCATCCTCCATGTGTGTCTCAGCCATCCAGCTGAGTCAGGGACAACTCTTGGAGTCTTCCTGCCATTTGGCTTTGGCTTCTTAAACTCCTTGCACTAACTGAGATTTTCATAAGCCGAACTCAGAGGGAGTACTTGCAGCCCCCACGACAAAGGGCAGTTCTTAAATGACTGCCTGGAGTCTTTGTTATTCCAGCTGTCCCCAAGTGGGCTTTTATTCACTTACAGTGGTAGAGGGCAAAGTAGGAATTAGGTATGACAAGATGACTCCAGTGTAAATGACTTTATCTCATGACTTCTTAGAGCATGATTATTTCACCAGCTACTCGTAGCCTTAGTACTGGCTTCTCCTTTGTTAACCTATCGTAGCTCCTTCTGAAACTCCCGGACTGGCCATTTATAAGATGTAAATGCTGTTTTAGGAGCAGAAGAGCACATAACATGTTAAATAATATAATTTTAAAAACAATTGCCCATACCCTGTCACTTCACTGCCCACCCTGTGGTCTTTATTAGAAAAACGTGAACTTTCTTCAGTAGGTCGTAAATAAAACACAGCAGCAAAATCAGAAAAGAAGTCCTTTCTCACTTCCCTTTTCCTTCACCTCCCGTGCCTCATGGGTGGAAGAAAGCCAGAACCGCTTCAGATAATGGTAGAACATTCTAGCGATTTCAATTTTAGAATTTTCTTGACTCCTTTCTCTTCTTCCTCCCCGCCCCCCACAATTCTATCTCACAAATCTTTTATTTTTTCTTACTGCGCGTGGAACTGTGTTCTTATCGTAACACTCATCTCGTATTTTACAAAGTATTCTGAAAGGAGCCCTCCCCATCTTGACTAGGTGAGTTCTACTCAACACTTTCATCTTCCCTTAACCACGAGGGAGCAGTTGATAAATGCATGTACCTACCTCCAAAGCAAGCTTTTCGCCCACTCTGCCTCTTAACCTCTAGGAAGGGGAGACCTGTGTTGGAAAGGTACCCGGGAAGCTTCGCATTGGAAGGAGTGATGGAGTAAAACCCAAACACTCACCCCGCTCCTTGCTTTTCAGAGAACACTCCTGAGACGAGCCACGCCCCACCCAGGGGAGCTCAAGAACATGAAAAAGACGGTGGAAAATTTACGGAACGACAGGAACGCTGCTAAAGGACTGGATTCCAACAAAAACGAGGTCAACCACACCACTGACCGCGTGACCACGTCGGTGTAGATGGCGCGTCCACGTTATACCTCCCGAGTCATCCTGCTGCGGAGCCAGCCTGTCCCCGCGTGGAGCCCCCAGAGGCCCTGGCCTCCCCCGGACCCCGTACCGGTCCGCATCCACGCGTCGGGCTGCTGCGCCCCCCCTTCCCCCCCGCCCCGGGAAGTGCCTTACTCTGATCCGGCAGCCAGTCACTGCACCCGCCCGTGGTCTCCGGCCTGATTTGTTTTTTGTTTTTTTTTTTTCCTAAATTTCAGTTGTTTGTAATAAGTAGAATACACTACTGACAACATCTGACTTTTGTTTTTGTCTTATGTTGGGGTCAGGGAGAGCAGGAAGGGGAATTTTGATCCTCCTCCCTCTCATAAAGTGCTGGGACATTGTGAACCCAAGTTCTCTTGGACCTACTGATGAGAGAGAGTTTTATGTATGGGGAGAAAAATGGATACTTTTTTAAACCCTTTTTGGCAGCTCAGATGGTGTACATTTAAACATTTTGTATAGGTATTTCATAACAAAAAAATATGTATTTCTTTTTGTGATTTTATCTTGAAAGCGGTACGTGCAGGAAAAAAAACCAACCACCAGTCCTAAAGTATTTGTTTTTATTTGTACCATCCACTTGTGCCTTACTGTAGCCTGTGTCCTGTCAAACCAGTTGTCACAATGGCATCTTTGAGCAGAGAGGAGGCTGGAAAGGTGGTACTTTGAAAGCAATGTTGGATTTTAATCAGTAATCTACCAGGTGGATTTGTTTTTAACCAAAAAGAAGAGTTACCACCAATTCGTAAATTATACCAGTTGATTTTTTTTTTTTTTAAGATGAACCAAAGGATTAGACTGCTAATATTTCATTTCTTTTACAGTCTGACTTTTTCATGAATGAGTCTCTTAGGATGAGTGTTGTGTCTGCTTGTACCTACTCAGAAGGTATGTGCCATTTGTAAAATAAAACAGAGCAGAAAAGCACAAAAAGAAAAAACCGGTTCAGAAATTCAGTGGGGAAATGCATTATGTACTATTAAAGAAAGTATGATTTTTACTGATGAAAGCTTTAAAAGTTTTATATCGAGATATAAAACCACAATAAAGCAGAATAACCTACAACCCCGTTGGAAACGTTGCTGTCTTTATAAGTGCAATTTAATTTGTAAATAGAGTTTGGATCAAAGTAAAACAAAATATTGCTTCAAGTTTTAATTTTAAGTCTGCTAATTTAAGGGGTCTGGGGGTATGTTTTGGTGTGTTTCTGTTGGTTTCTTTTGTTTTAATTTTGTATGATGTGATAAAAGAGGAATGAAAAGAGGACAGAGCCTGTCCCTGTGTGGTGTTTAGGAAAATCATGCTGTTGGTGTTGTCTTTTTATTCTTTCCATGAAATAAAGTCACCCTGGACATGAGCCGTTACAGCTTTTTAAAGTTGATTTCTCCTCGTATGTTCAAATGATAGAAGGCAGCCGAGTTCTTTGAGAATGCCCTCCCTTGCCTCAAATACCTGAGCCGCCGGTGGTTTTATGCTAACCTCCTGTGGGTCTGAGTACCCCTTACTCCCATCCGAGGCGGAGCCCAGCATCGCCTTCAAGTCTGGCTCCTCACCTTGGGTTGGGGCTGTCTGGCCAATCAGACTCCTTAGAAACCTGCTTTCAACCAACCAACTGCGATACCTTCTTTTACTACCAGGAGTTTCACTTTGCTTTTTTGGTTGTTTGTATGTGCGTGTACATTTCTAAGACTGCTGACTTGAAAGCACGTGGCACATAAGTGGTTTTCGGCTGCTCAGTTTTATCTCTCGTTCCCTCATCTGTGGGCACCCCTTTCCTTTTCTCCCTTTTAAGATTCCGGCGTACTCGGTTTTGTTTTGCAAAGATGATGCCACAGACTCATGGGCTGATAAGAGCAGCAGATCGGCTTTATTTAAGGAGAGTTTTCTTTTTTTTTTTTTTTGCAGTACGCGGGCCTCTCACTGCTGTGGCCTCTCCCGTTGCGAAGCACAGGCTCCGGACGCGCAGGCTCAGCTGCCATGGCTCACGGGCCCAGCCGCTCCGCGGCATGTGGGATCCTCCCGGACCGGGGCACGAACCCGCGTCCCCTGCATCGGCAGGCGGACTCTCAACCACTGCGCCACCAGGGAAGCCCAAGCATCATATTTATAAACTAAAACCGAGTATGCCAGAATCTTAAAATGGAGAAAAGGAAAGGGGTGCCCACAGATGAGGGAGCAAAGTTCCTTGTCGTTATAAGGAAAATTTAAACGTGAAAGGATTGCCTTGTGAGGCCAGTGCCAGAAGTTCCTGACCTTTTTCCTGAGGAATCCTTCGCCACAGCCCGGTCAGCCTCCACCCTCTGTCTGGCCCTTCCTTTAGGAAAGGGAGGAGTAGCTGTAAGGCCTGACTGTTTGTCTTGGGGGGAGTGACAGGTAAAAGCAGGGAAGACGAGTATGACCTGTTCATCCACTTGTTTGTAGCCCCAAGTTCCTCTTCTTTAGCAAGGAAATTACACCTAAGTGGATAAAACCTTCAGAATGTAGAGGGGATAAAATCATGAAATCATTGATGATGAAAAGAGGGGCAGGTGAGAAAACTGTTGATAGAACAGTTTGCCTGGATCTTCTGTTTTTTTCTGGAAAGTTTGGAGCAATGGTCCTGACCAACCCAGTCTTTCTACCTAAAAACTTCCTGGGGTAAAGAAGCACAGGTAAGTCGTCTGCACCAGCCTTTGACAGCCATCCTGCCATCTCTTGTGAAATGGACCACACCCAAGAAGGCACGCATAATGGATGGGGTGGAGGCTGGGAAAATTCCTTCTTTGTCGGAAAGTTACTCGGAGCAGCCAGTTCTAATCGTATAAGATGACTGACACCCCTGCTACGGGCATGCTGGCTGGTGGGCGGCAAGGCTGCACAAACACACACGGTTTGACCAGGGACGGCCTTGGAGCTGCTTGTTAATGGGAGGCAAGCAGGGACCTTGCGGCTGGGTGAGAGTTAAAATCTCACATCAGCCTTTAGTGTTGACTTCACCCAACTTTCCAAAGAGCCAAGTAAAAAAACTTGAAAATATGGGTAATCAGAAACATACAAAAGTAGAATTATGTAGTGGACCCCCGTATACCTGTCCCCCAGAGTCAGCAATTACCAACACGAGACCAATGCTAAGCCATTTTACAAAATATTGAGTAGAGGTCCCTGTGCTATATGGTAGGTCCTTGTTGTTTATTTTCTATACAGTAGTATCAATCCCAACCTCCCCGCCACGTCCACTTTGGTAACCATAAGTTTGTTTTCAATGTCTGTGAGTCTTATTTCTGCCTTGTAAATAAGTTTTTTTTTTTTTTTTTTTTTTTGATTCCACATACAAGCGATATCATATGATATTTGTCTTTCTCTGTCTGACTTACTTCACTTAGTATGGTAATGTCCAGGTCCATCCATGTTGCTGCAAATGCTAAGCCGTTTTAAAGGAACCAAACTATGTTTTAAAATACATCCATAAGGAGAAGACTGTACAATGAAATAATTTTAAAAACTCGGGGGAAGCAGAGAGCAGGTGTACCTTTTATTTTTTATTTTATTTTTTTTGCGGTACGCGGGCCTCTCGCTGTTGTGGCCTCTCCCGTTGCGGAGCACAGGCTCCGGACGCGCAGGCTCAGCGGCCATGGCTCACGGGCCCAGCCGCTCCGCAGCATGTGGGACCTTCCCGGACCGGGGCACGAACCCGTGTCCCCTGCATCGGCAGGCGGACTCTCAACCACTGTGCCACCAGGGAAGCCCCAACAAGTGTACCTTTTAAAGTAGCACTTTGGAGTTTAAAATTTTGAGAGTCAGCACAGCACAGCCGTTGCAATCATATGGACATGGGTTTGAACCCCAGCCCTGCCATGTGACTTTGGATAAGCGACTTAACCTCCCCGGTCCTTCATCTCTAAAATGGGGCAGTGATAACCTCTTACAGGCTCAGAGTGAGGATGAAATGGGTTGCATAGGACACAAGCTCGCAGGGAGTGTGTGGCTGCAGCTATTACAGGTCTTTGCTGTTGTTGTTATTATAATGGTGTTACCAGCGGCTCTGCACTTCCTACCACGGACTCAGCAGTGTGTGATCACCAGTATCTTGTTCCCCGGAAATGAGGACACATGCTAGTTCTCTGGTGAAGAAAACTTCGTCTGAAAACTCTTTCTTCTACGATGTTCTCTAGAGACCCATGAGTTATGTAATGGGCGAGAGAAGTTTTGTCTGGTCAGCTCACTTAACGCTAAGGTTAGCAAATGGTCCCTTGGTAACCCCTTCATTGTAACTGGACTTTACTAAGCTAGCTGTCCTCAAGGGAAAGCTAGTTTCTACCAAGAAACCATTAAACGCCTAATTGAGAAAAGGGTCTCTGGGTTTCCAGGCCACGTCCCCTCTCTGCCAAGTCCTCAGTGTTCTAGGCTTTGGTCTGTTGTGCCCATTTAGTATCTTAACTCTATTTCACCTTTGATTTTCATAACTCCCTCCTTTTTCCCCTCTTGCTGTGTTCTGTCTCTTCTCTCTCCAAGGGAGACCTCTGAGGCTTTTCTGTACCAGGACGGGCAAGTAGACTTAAGACATGGAGTATCAGTGGGAAAAAAAACCTACTGGACAAAAGAAATCAATGCAGCCTGAGCTGGTGCACGTGCGGTCCACTTCCATCTTGCTGGACTGTTTTCTTTTTGAAAAGCTGACAGCTGGCGGGAAGGGGAGACCGACCAGAAGAACCTGATTCGGTTACCTTCATTCAGTAGGCTGTGGGGAAGGTTCGAGACGAGCTTTTGTGTCTCACAATTGGCAGATGGCCAGTGTAAACTGTGCGAGTGGGCAGTCCCTCCCTGTGACAGACCCCTGAGCTCTGACTGGGTGAGCGTCTAATTGGGTTGATCCTCCAAGGGCCTTGCAAGGCATCAAGAGTTTTAATTTCTAAGCAAATGATGAGCTGCCTCTTGGTATGGTGAAATGGCAGTTATGATGGCTTCTGTTTACTGAGCACTTACTATGTGCCACACCCCAGGCTGACTGAACACAGTCTCGGTTTTCCAGAACAGCCCATGAGGTATTTGGGTTGTGGCATTTCCATTTTGCAAAGGAGAGAATTAGGATTCAGCTAGTTTTGATGTATTTGTGGGAGGAGGGGAGCTCCATGTCCTTCTAGTCCATCATCTTGATCTCTCCCTGCAAGATTCAGATAGTTTTCACGACTTTTCCAAGATCCAACAGTAAATGACAAAGTTGGAATTTGAGTCACATCTCTGTTGACTAGACTCTGATCTCCATTACTCCCTTATTTTCCTTTGCCCCCATCCCTCCCTCAGCTAAAACACTGTGAAGCTGCAACTATAATTCAGAGTTGTGTTTATTGTAGACGTGCTGGTTCTGTTCTAATTTTTTGGGATCATTTAGGCCTAGGTTATGGACAAAGACTGGCATAGAACTCAGTGAAATTTAGCACCATCTCTGCAGACCTGGATCTTCCTCTGTGCCCAGTTTGGGTAGCAAATGCTATGCCCCCCACTCCCCTCCACCCCTCCCCTCCACCCCTCCCCCTGCCCACCCCACATCATGTCCTATGGCAAGGGCTATGAAAACGTTCATGGGATCTCTGTTCTACCATCTTAGACTGTGTGCAATCCTTGAGAAACTTGGGAGAAAAAGTATTTGGTTAGTGGATGACCAGAAGAAAATTGATATATATATATATATATATATATATATATATATATATATATATATATATATATATATATATTTTTTTTTTTTTTTTAAATATTGACTGAAGTGACAGTTGGGGAACTAGCTCTTGAGAGAGCTCTAACATGTTTCAAAAATTGGCAGTTAGCCCTGGCGTGAGCTAGTTTAATCAGGAACGCTCTTCATCCTCACTACCTTTGGAGAAAAGACAGAGAAAAGACAGATAAGGAAGACTTGGAGGTCAAGAGTGCTGCAGCTTGATCTCGATGCAGTTTGAGGGGAAATAGGAAAGGTGACTCGTGCTTTATTATTTCAGATCCTCCCTTTAAAAAGTGTTGTGAAAGATTTGACAAATAGTGATTACTCCCCTTTAGGAATTTTCGTTTAATCATAGACGCAGCAGAGCAGAAGAATAGAAAATTGTGTGACTGAGCAGAATTTAATTCTGTTGGAAACTGGCTCGATCACCCTGGTTGTAGGAAGAGACAGCCTTGGGCAGTCTTCACGTGGCCGGAAACCGGGAGCATCGGGGCCTGATGGACACCTGATACCATGTAAATAGAATCCACAGAAGCTTCTCTAGAGGGGCTTTCTAGAGCTAAGGTCTGGCTGTTTGCAGACAGGTTTGCTCCTGTCTGGACCCCAGCATCCTGTGTTAACACACCTGGCTGCGGCCTCCCATCCTTCCCAGCTTGGAAAAACAAAACAGCACGCTCACTTGCCTGGGCATAGAATAGTCTTCCTGAATTGTTGTGCTGCCCATTGGCCCAGAGGCACTCTGGGTGGGGCGAGTTTCGGGGTTGGTTTGGGGAGTTTCGGGAATGGGCTGTGGGCTGGGTCTGTCAGGTGGGGGTCGCTCTTGGCTGTCGTCATTCTGGAACGTCGGAGGGTCAGGGAGCATCCCCCTTAGATGACTGCAGGGTCGTTAGGTTCTGGCCCTGCCACTTTCTCCCATGAGGGCGGACACAGCTGGATAGGCATTTACCCTAAGCCTAGCCCTAACCCTGCAGGATGGGAGGGAACGCTCATCTGGGTTGTATTCTCACCTGGACACCTGAAAAATCACCGGTTGGATGGGGTCCCTGCTTGATGGTGACTGCCTCCCATCAGCGGCTGCCTGTCTCCCTCCGCGTCTTCGTCCCTCCCCAGCCGTCACCCCGTGTTGATGTTGCCATCGGATGAAGGTGGTGTGCCCAGGGCCTGGATGGAAGCAGACCTTTGGAAACCCAGCGTTTGTCACCTGTGGTGATCGACTCTAAGCTAGCTACCCAACCTCCTCTACCGCATCTTGGTGTACAATTCCCTGTAGCACATAGGTTGTTAGAAGAAACATGTCAACAAAATACGCTGAAGCTCTGGCCTGGTTCTTTCCCTCTAATCACAGCTGCTGGTGATAGGATGGCATCGCTCTTTAAGGAGCGGGCATGGGGCGGCCAGCAAAATCAGTGCCTGCTGCCCCATCTCCCTCCTCGGTGCTCGGGGGGTGGGGGCGAGCCCATTCCTGCTCACCATCCCGTGACCTGGGACCACTACAACATTCTGTCTTTCTTGGAGGCAACATGCACCACAGCCGCTTGGTGGCCGTGTAAAATTGGATTGCTGGGTCCCACCCCCAGAGTCTGATTCGAGAGGGCTAGTTGGGGCCCGAAAACCTGCATTTCTGACAAGTTCTCAAATTCCCAAGTTCCCAGTGTAATGGCTGGCCCAAGCGCCCACACTAAGAGAATCACTGCTCTGTGTATGGGGAGGAGCAGAAGCCTTAGAGATGAGCAGAGCTGGCTTTAAAAGCTACAGCACTGGGGCTTCCCTGGTGGCGCAGTGGTTGCGAGTCTGCCTGCCGATGCAGGGGACACGGGTTCGTGCCCCGGTCCGGGAAGATTCCACATGCCACGGAGCGGCTGGGCCCGTGAGCCATGGCCGCTGAGCCTGCGCGTCCGGAGCCTGTGCTCCGCAACGAGAGAGGCCACAACAGTGAGAGGCCCGCGTACCGCAAAAAACAACAACAACAAAAAACCAAAGCTACAGCACTTACTTAATTTTGAGACCTTGAGAGGTTTTTCTTAATTTCCCCAAGTCTTAGTTGACTCAGTTTTAAGATGGGAATAATACCTAGTGGAAGATATTTTTAGAGAATTAGGGGACAAAGCTGGCACAGAGTAGGCTTTCAGGAATTGCCAGCTCCTCGGCTGACCTGAAGTGTGTGCGCAGTGGTCCCACAGATGGGCAGAAGGGCATCTGGTCTCTTTAGCCAAGGGCTGGGCTTGAGGCTTCTGTGAACATAACCAAGCTAATGGGAGTCAAGGAGGTGCCACCAGAATTAGACACTGCTTCCCTGTGGGGCAGCACCCCAGAGGAAGCCTGGGAATGCTCATGGCCAGATGGGATCAACACTTCCTGACTTGCCCGATGGCAGGAACTGTGTCCTATTCATTTGTGTGTCTGTGCCTGACACTGCAGCCCCAAATCTCCAAACCCATAACCTCTCTTACAACTGGGCTGTTGGAGGAAATCTCCCAACCGCGATGTCTCTAAACATTTCAGGGTCCTAAACCTCACCTGTGTTCTTCACGCGCTCATTTTAGTGTCTTAAGAAACTAAAGTCACGTTGCTTTAGTCAGCTGTCCCAAGGTTTCATTTTTCTCCCCAAATCCATTATCCTCCTCCTTGTTATTGCAAACATGATGTTCAAAATGAGTATCTGGTATGGAAAAAAAAAATCAATACATAAATGTTAAATTATTATGCCTCGTTATTATCTAAAACAAAGTTATATATATCCTTAAAACTATTGATGGAAAAACCCAAACGAACTTTTTGGCCAAGCCAATACTTTCATAGAGATCTGACTGGTGGTGCTAATCATTTATCATATAATTTCCAAATAAGTTGTGCATTTTTAAGACTTGCTTAATGTAGGGGTCACTGAATGATGTGTTTCTCTGAGCCATGATTTGCTTTGGGAACAATAACAAACTTTTTTGGGACAATATTCCTATCAAAATATTTAAGTGTGTGTGGGGGGGTCCTTAAACTATGGCTCACTGCCTGTTTTGTAAATAAAATTTTGTGGTCACACAGCTGTGTGTATTTGTTTATGTACAGAGATTGGCCCTCAAAGCCTTTTAAAATATTATTTGGCCCTTTACAGATAAAGTTTACGGGGGTTTCTGCTTCTAGTCATAGGTCCCATATGGTACTTTTGCCACCAGAGGGCGCCAAGTGTCCTGTTTGCTTATCACAGCCAGAGGCCCATCTGGACTCACTGGCTTCCTGCAGGGGCTGAACTCAAGAGAGCCTGCACCTTGGTCCCCACCTCTGACAGTGCAGCCTTCCTACCACTTGCTCTGCCAACGTGGGATGCTCTGGGGCATGAGTCCCAGGGCCACCCCTTCTCAGAATGCTCAGGGGCTAGGACAAACCCTTGTGTGCTTTTCCTGGGCCCCATGACCATCCTAGGCCTGGCTGAACAATATCGTTTTCTGTGACTTGTTGTCTCCATAATTGAAATTATTTAGCATCCTGCAGGAAGAGTTACAGTATTTAAAAAATTGGAAAGGCAGCATATTTAGATACCTGAATGCCCACCTTATTTTATGGGGGAAAAGGCAGGCTTTCCCATTCCCCACTAGGGGCGCCCACTGGGCATCCATGCTGGGCTCGCCTTTCCCCAGACCCCACTCCCTGGTCACAACCTCCTCTCCTTAGCCCCTCTCCTCACTTTGCTCCATCAATGACCCACTTTGCCCCTTAAATTCAGCTGCTTCTATAAACTTATTTAAATCGTATCCTAAGTGGGCAATAAACCTTGATCTTAAGTCCCCTCCATCACTACCGGTTTCCTCTTTTCTCTGCCAAGTTTCCTGAAAAAGAGGTCTAGTCTTGCTCTCTCTCCTTCTAACCCCCACCCCCCCACCCTTCTCCACCCAGCTCCGTGGGCACTTCCTCCAACCCGCTGTAGAAAGTGCTCTGATCAGCTCACCAGACCTCCGTGTTGCCATATTCAGTGGACATTTTCCCCAGCTTTATTGAGATATAACTGACATACTGTGTAAGTTTAAGGTGTAGCGTGTGTTGATGTGATACATTTATATTTGCAAAATAATGACCACCGTAGCATTAGCTCCCACACCGGTGGGCATTTTCATTCAGCTCTTGGGTTTCTAGACCCGTCTGCTCTGCTGGATTTGGCTCTGTGGACAGCCCCCGCCTCCTCGGAACTCCCATCCATGCTTTTTCCAATTATCTTTATTGCAAATCAACTTATGAGGGAAACTTCTACATAGTAACCCAGTATGGGTTACTCAGCTGAAACTAACCTTTCCCAACACAGTCCTTATGCTTAACTATATGCAAGAACTCTAATTCCAGTTTCCTTCTTCTTCAGTGCTGGTCACAACCAAGTAATTGATTCCATAACCCAGTAATGGGTCCAACTCTGTAACTTGAAGCCCGTGCCTTTGCCTCCCTTGACTCTCTTTTCTCTGCTTCTCCTCACACCTCTCTCACCATCCTCCTTGGTCCCTTGCAGGGGTCCCTTGGTTCCCTCCTTGGTGTTTTCTGATATTCCCAGCATTCTGCCTTCAGCTTTCTGTTCCTTATGTATGCGTCTTCCCTAGGTGGTCCCATCTTTCCTCTTCATGCTGCAGACTGCAAAATCCATCTCCACTCCAGACCTGCACACTGTGCTGCTGCAGGAAATGATGTCGGCCCCAGATTCGGTTCCCAGAGCCCTGCCCTGGGTCAGGTCAGGGGAGACTGGTCACCGGGTTGAAACAACCTGGGGCTGATCTAGGACAAAGCCACCAGCAAAACCAAAATAAAAAGCCATCTGGGTTTTTCCGTGTGGACCTTAGACAGAACCAGTGTTCTCCATTTGTAGAGCTCCCCAGTTTCTCTTCCCTACGTTTCTCATTCCCTGCTCTTTTGTTAGAAGTAAGCCGCTAAGCCCAGCCCACACTCTAGGGGACTCGTCTGGCTTTATCATCAGTAGAAGAAGAGATAATAGCTCTCTTTTACTGAGTGACCGCCTTTATGTTTCAGGCACTATCCAGGCTGCAGAACACACACTAGTTCAATTCAGTTTTAATTCCCACAACACTCGGAGCTTGGTGGTCTTATCCACATTTGAATGACTAAGACATTGAGGCATAAACAGATAAATGACTTGCTCACAGTGGCAGCTCTTGTGCTTCAACCAGGCCTCTTCGACTCCTCCAACGGTCACTTGGCAAAGGCAGTCCCAGCCCCAGTGTTTGCAAAACTCTTCAGCTCAAAAGCCAAAGTGGGGTTGGTGCTGACAGAAAGTCGGAGAGAGACACAGAAATACAAGCTACTCCAGCGCGGCCTCTTGATTGGTCCCCCAGGTCAGGCTCCTGGCCAATCAACTGCAGCAGGGGCAGGGGGGCAGGGGCAGGTGGGGGAGAGTCCAGTTGAATAAAAATGGCGGAGGGTGATGAAGCCCCAGGAAGCATCTCACACTTGATTGGCATCTGTGGTTCAACGGGTTGTGTGGGAGGGAGAGGGGGAGGAAAGAAGGGGAAGGTGAGATGTAGTGGGTGTTTGTGACGTGGGTGTGGTGAGGAAGGAGCGGTGATGAGAGGAGATTGGGCTTGGAAATAGAACACGTGGGGGAGGTAAAGAGATTGGTTCCAGAAGAAGAGGAAAGGCATTTGCCTACTTGACAGGACTGTTGTGAAAACTTCTGAAGCGGAAATGTAGTTTCATGGTATCTAGTGAACTTTTGGAAGAGAGATACGATGTTATCGTGGAATAAGAATCGCAGATGGGTGTTCCCCGCATGTTAAAGATGCCAGGGAAAAGCCTACCCGAAGTGGGCATTTTCAGTGGCGACCCCCATTTTCCCCACCACTGGACGCTCTGTTGGGCCAGGCTTCCCCGTTACGTTTATGCATCGTATAGAGTTAACCTCTGCCTGCCTCTCAGTCTGACAGTATTTCAGCCTATGAAATTGAGGATTTTCCAGAGCTATGGCTGAAATAAACTCCCCCGTTCACCTTCTAGACACAGCCCATCTTTTGAGAGTTGCACATCGTGTAGGCGCTGTTTCTTTTCCTGTGGGTGCCTGGAACTCTGACTTCTATTGTCTGAAGTCGTTTCTTTCCCGTCTTTGAATGGCAAACAGGGAAACTGTAGATGACCGCGTGAAGACGAACTAGAAACCACTTTACTTCTGGTTTGCTTTACTATTGTTGTGTGGCTCTGAGATGGAGATTTGCGTGCAGGAGATTTGCTGGGAAATATTCTCTGTGGCAACCGTTGAAGGGAGTGTAAAACGCAGGACTGGGCGTCTGGGGAAGCCAAACAGCAAGGCCACTGGGGCAGAGGCTTCAGCCCATCCGATGGGTGCTTGGGAGCCCAAGTGAAGCAGGAAGGTGGACTTTGCACCCATGACCAGTAATTAATGTGGCCTTCAGTGGAGGTCAGCTCCTGGGCTGGGGTGGGGACCCACGGGCAGACACCCGTGGCCAACTCACTGGACAGTTGGGCCCACAGCACCCCACCTCTGAATGAGTATCTCTGCTGCCCGCTCTGCAGATGTTGTGTCCACACCAGCGATCTTAAATATCTGGTTATTGTCTGGGTATTTGTTCAATTTCAAATTTTCTCCTGGGATTCATTTTTTTTAAGAAAATGTTATCTATTGTATCTTGTGGCAAGAGATTAGGAAATTATTGACTTCTTAAACAACACTGTATCCTGACTCCAAATGCCCTAAATTGTCTTCCGAACCTGAAGCACATAGTTTATAATTTTTTCTCCTCTTTCTGGTTGTTAATCCGAGGAGAGCCTTCTCTGTCTTCTACATCGTGAATTAGGACTAAACCACTCAGGATGCAATTTGTCAGTAATGGTTTTAGCTAATCAAAGGGCTGGAGAGGTGGATTCTTTTACTTTTTTTTTTGTTTTTCTGCGGTACGCGGGCCTCTCACTGTTGTGGCCTCTCCCGTTGCGGAGCACAGGCTCCGGACGCGCAGGCTCAGCGGCCACGGCTCACGGGCCCAGCCGCTCCGCGGCATGTGGGATCTTCCCGGACCGGGGCACGAACCCGTGTCCCCTGCATCGGCAGGCGGACTCTCAACCACTGCGCCACCAGGGAAGCCCTCTTTTACTTTTTTCTTAGGGAATATTTAAAAAGTAGTTGTATAAAATGGCAAATAGTCCATGATCTCCTGTTTCCTTGATTTGCTGAAGTCTCCGTTTCTCCATCATCAACTGAAAAAATCCAAAGTCAAGGTGGGCGCTCAGCATCCAGTGAGAGATTGGCCAGGAGAAACAAAGGCTCCTTATTACTCCGCTAAAAAGGTTTAAAAGGGCCAATGGCCACTTTGATTTTTATCCAATATACAGTTATATTTTATGTGCATTTCAAAAAATACTATGTAAAATTGTCTCATGTTATGCAAACACAGAAAAATTGCCTCAGGGAGCCCCAGTCTGAGGGGACACACAGCCCCGCCCTCAGGGATCCCCCGTCTGAGGGGAGACACAGCCGTGACTCAGGGAGCCCCAGTTATCCTTAGAAAGAGTTGGAATTTGCTGGGACTCTCCCCTTTCCCAGTAGCCCCCACCCGGGTGCCTGCCCCCTTCTCAAGACCTGCAGGAGGGTCTTCAAAGGGACCCACTCCAGACATCTAGGTCTGGGCCTCTCAGTCTCAAAGTCTAAGTAGGTGGAAGAGGGACCCTCCTGAGAAAGCTCAGGACAGAAACCAGCTGGACAGCTGAGTTAAGGGGAGCTGCTTCGGGGTAGGGATGGACCAGACTTCCCAGAGCTTGTCATTAGTTTTCTACTGCTGAGATGGGGGTGCAAGTGTGAGACACAGCCTGAGGTCCCCTGAAGGGACCCAATGGGCCACCTGGAGGGGCTGACATGGCTCAGCAGAGAGAAGCTAAGGATGGGAGGGGCTCCTAGGAGCTTGAGGATGGAGACGCCTGTGTTGGGGTGGAGAGAGCTACAGGGGAAGGTCCACATTGATGATGGGGATTCCCAAAACACATACACAAACACCAGGGAGGGGGACAGTCAGCTTTCCCCATGGGCCGGCCCAGAGGGCATGAAGCCAGACATCAGCGCCAGTCAGGGGAGTACTTTCCTTCCTCCTGACCTCATCCTCTTCTCACAGATCTTCTTTCACCACTACAGGGGGCAGTTCTGCAGGGCTGGCATCCTGCCCGGAGCATGGCCTCCCTCGAGGAAGGTTCCCATCTCAACGCCCATCAGACAGGGGCCTGGGTTTCGCATTTCTGGATCAAGGATGTTTGCCTTAGTTATAAGAGACTAGAAAAATCAGAGGGACAGCCCGGATTTTAAAAGGGCCTGGAGAAGCTGGGGGACAAAAATGATTTTCTGCTTCTATTTCCCCATGTTACACTTGTTTAAGAATTCAAATTTTCCTGCCTATTTTTTAACTTGTAAAGTATGGGAAATGTTTCTTATTCCTCGTGATTTCTGCCATAATTAAAGGAAAGAAAATCAAGAGGCAAAGCAACGCGCTAAGGAAACTTTCGAAAAGATGGCTTCTGAAAAATGGCAGGATGATGTGTGCGTGTGTTGTGTGTGTGTGCGTGCGTGCGTGCGCGCGCACGTGTGTGTGTGTGTGTGTGTGTGTGTAATCCATGGGTTCTTTTCCTTTCTCCCCTTCTCAGAGTAAGGGGCATGGATACCTGCATTTCTGTTTTAATAGGCACTTTTTGGTAAGCATCCTAAACCTTTCCGGCCCCAGCCTAGCTGAACTGGTGCCAATGCCCTCCATGTAGGATAAAATTAGTGGGGAAGTCAATCACCTGGTCCCGTCTTGCCTCCCAGGATGTGGGTAAGAGGCTCCTGAAACCTCCTAAGAGCTCCTTTGCCAGGTTCCCACTGGGGCTCTCTACATGGAAAGGTGGTTTTTTGGACACGCTCAGCTCAGCTAATGAAAAATGGAAGGAAGAGTCAGTCCAGTGCAAGAAGCTGAGGAGATAGAGCTTCCACCTGTGTACGTGAGAGAATAGGTCCTTGGAAATAGAATATACTAGGTTTTAAAAAAATTAGTTTTAGGCCTTTCTCTTTGCAGCTATAAAATGACATATTAACTAAAGAAATATGCTTCTACTTATAGTCCCAAAAAAGTGTGCTCTGAATGGAGATGATAATATTGCCATTTTGGGTGATTCTTTCCCCCTGGCTAGTGTGGGTTGCCTGGATTCTCCCCATCCTCTCAGCACTGGTCCCCTTTGTGTTTGGCGGCATGTTGCCATGGTACCATCAAGAAGTACTTACCTGCCATGACCTGTTAATGGACTTTTCTATTCTCAGGATCAGGAAGGGAGTGAGGAGGGAGAAGAATATCATCTAATGACTCGAATTAATTGAATAAGTCTCATGAATGTCAGTGAAATAATGGTGTATGCAGAAGAGTTAAAAATAATCCCTCAGCAAAATACTGTTCATGTACAGTGTGCTCCAATTGTGCATTTAAAAATTATCTCTTTATTTTTTTAAGTTTGGTTTGAACTTTCCAGTGCTTGACCCAATACTGGAGTTTGCCTCAGAGGATTTAGTCAGAAGATTATCTTCTTATTAGATCTTAACAGTCAGTTGACGTTGTATTGTTTCTTATAGGACATCACTTTTGCAAATGAAGGTGCTTCCTCTATAGTGATTTAAAATTTTTTCTGTGTATCCTAAACAAGTTTTTTTTTGCTATAATTATTCATTGTTGGCAGCATTGCCTAGCTTTCAAGGCTGTTTACTGATTCTTTTAGTAGGTTGTCTCTCATTTTGGTAACTCCAGGTTTAAAAATTTTACAGACAGAGTCAGCAAAATCCTTCCAAATCACTGTCTCTTTGAATGGCTTAATGAAATAATTAATTCTATTTTTAAGCACTTTACTTTTTTTCCTCTGTGTATAAGCCTTTAAACTTGAATGTACTAAAGATATGGCTTTGCCCAGGCATCTCTCTTAAGACAAGGTGAAGACGTGGAAAGGAGGACCATTTGGGAGGGTTAAAGTGCTGGTAGCTTTAGAAAGTCTGAAGAAAGTGCAGGAATAAAATATGGCAAAGAGTGAAGCTAATCTATGAAAGATGTTCTCTATGCCTTAGAATATTGTTCACCAACAGAGTGAGCAATATATTTTTAGCTGAATGTTATCACTCTGCTTTATCACCTTTTTAGAGGCTGCAAAACGTTTATTTTTCTTCTTGAAATCCGAAGCAGGAGCCAGTCTTTTGTCAGCCTCTTGACCATTAGAGTCAACAGCAGTGACCAGAGAAATCCCTGGAAAGTTTTCATGAGAAATCAAAGAAGCTACATGCACAGTGAGGATTTGGTTTTGACCAAGAAGAGGGTGATTTCTCTGATTCTGCTTTCAGCAGTTTGCGTCAAGTTTCCAGCCACGTCTCTGGAGACGCTCAAGGTTACTCACGTTCTAGGAATGACACGCAGATACAGCAATCCTTCAAGGTAAAGCTATCCATGCAGTAATATGTTGCCATCTTGCCACTTGGAAGCATTCTGCTAGATGGCAAATGGCCTCATTGGGTGTTGGTGTATGTGTGTGCGTGTACACGTGCGTGTATGCACACACATGCATACGCTGTGGCGTGTGAGTTGAAATACACAGTGTATTTATCCATTGCAGTCGATTTCTCTGGACCCACACATTTAGAAACCACGAGTTATTTTCAGCCTTGAAAAATAAAATAAAATTTTCTTAGTTTGATAGTATAATATAAAAAAGTTTACCTTGCACTCTGACATCTGAAGTGGGGTTACAAGGGCAGAACTGGCTCGGGAGATGGTGGCTGTGTCTTGGTCTGAGATCTATTACTGACTGGCTGTGTGTCCCGAAGTAGGTAGCTTACCTGTTCTGGACATCAGTCTCTAAATCTTTAAGAGATTTAGATCGATATGGTGTCCAAGTCCCCCATACAGAATCTGTGGGAAACAAAGATCTTTCTCTTAGGTTTTTCAGGCTCTTGAACAGCCAGGCATTTAGAGGAGTAGCACAGAGACATAGAGAACACCACTATCTTAGTGAGTTTTATAAAACCTTTTCAGAAAGTCATGCCTGGACTGATGCACACGGTTGCTTCATTTCTATCAGGGGTGTTTTCTCCTCTCTTGGCACCCCCTTCCCTACCTCTCTTCTTTTAGAAAATGCTGATCCACACAAAGAAAATGAACACTTTCTTAATATTTTGGTGAATTTCCTTCTAGGTAAATTATAGCTATTTGTGAAGAAAAGTACAAGTGTTAGAAAATAAAACATAACAACTTAGAACCAAAAAACCCCAAGAACTTTCTTATATCTAAACTCATGACCTGGGTTGTTTGCAGAGTTTATTAAGCTTCTAGTTATTAAACTAGAAGTTATTGAAGTGCAAATATTAGAAAATACAAAACACGGAAGACTATTGATTAAGAGCTAATCGGGTCCCTAATGGTAATTTTAATATTATTTTTAAGAAACAAAAGCAGCTCCTGGACAGTTTCCTAGGCTTTTGCATCTACAATGTAGACAAACAGAGAGCAGCCCAGATGTGAACACAGTTATTTTGCAGAGGAACACACTCACAGATATTCCCATTTGCAGAAATTTGCCTGGGATCAGAAGTATTGGCTCAGACATTCCACTTACTTATAAGTACTTTAAAAACACCCCGAGGCCTACAGGAAAAATAACTGCCCCTATTTTGTGTGCTTGTCCTTGGGGGGGAGAAGCAGAGCTGATATGTGAACATTAATGGCATAGATTCACTTTTGAAAAGTAGCTCAGCTCCAAATTGTGAGTCAGAAACAATTTTCTAGCTGAGTGGCTCTCAGCTTTACCATGGGTTGGGAACACCTTTTTCACATCTAAAAAGAGTGACAGGCATCTCCTTCCCACAAAACAAAGCAAAATAAAGCAAGAAACCCCACACAAAATGCTGGTAGCCATTGTATTTTCATTTCTTTCCGTTGAGTAAATAAAGCAATAAAAAAGTTACTATGAATTTGGTAATTCTTCAAGAAACTTGTATTCCATTTTCTCTTTTCCCTTGATTTTCTTCTGTATTCGTATTGACTTTTTAGTTACGTATGTATTTTGATATGCCACCTCAGACTCTTTGTGGGAAGAGTATATGTATTAAAAAAGAAAATTAATTTAGGAATGTTTTATAGGGTAAGTTATTTTGTAAACAGGACTAGTTTACATTTAAACTATTTAAAACTGCACATGCACAGAGCTTAAGAAGTCAGACAAGTATACAGGGCTTCCAATAAAAAACGCAGCATTCCACTGGGCCTCTCCCAAATTTCCACTCCTTGGCAACAACCGCTCCCAACCAAGCGAGCTGTTTTATTGAGATTTATTTCCATATCCTTATATGGCAGATTTCTGTTGTTACTTCTTACTACAAGTTTATTATTACTAAAGTTTTGCAGTTTTAGTCATCATGTATTGATTGATAGTCTTGCTTAATACTTTCTCTTTTGACCTACCATACATTCGACTTTCTGCCTTCTCCCCTCCCTCCTAATACAGATATACAAGAATTTTGGTTAGAGGAATATTCAATGCTATTATTTTTGCTATAAAAATGCTATTTGGGAGTAGGGGAGGGATGTACTGGGAGCTTGGGATTAGCAGATGCAAACTATTATAGATAGAATGGATAAACAACAAGGTCCTACTGTATAGCACAGGGAATTTTATTTAATATCCTCTGATAAACAATAATGGAAAAGAATATGAAAAAGAATGTATATATATGTATAACTGAATCACTTTGCTGTACAGCAGACATTAACATTGTAAATCAACTATACTTCAATACAATAAACTAAAAAAATTAAAAACGCTATTTTACAGATAAGGCAAGTGACGTACAATGGTTACTTTTCCTCTTTTGTAAAATGCTTTATTTTCCTTGGAGTTGATAATTGTTTGCTTCATTATTTTATATGCTTGTCACCAATTCAATCCCATACTCTGTCAGTTGTCCAGAGTTAATCAGCTGCATTAAGTCCTGTCTATTCATCTTCTTGAAGAAATCCCCCGTGGTGTTTCCTAACTTGCTCTAAACTCTCCTAGTTTCTCTCAAGACCTGCTTCAGAATCGTCTACTTGGGAGCTTCCTGCACATCTTCCTGGTGATTTGTTTTGCTCTTATGTTGGATTACCTGTTTTTTGCTTTCTTTGTCTTCCTGTTTCTTGGTTTACTTCCTTGTTTTGGTGTGACATAATCTTTGGCACTTTTCTGAGAAAAGTATATCTGAGAAAAGGTTTTTCAGACTTACCTTATCAGAAAATATTTTTTATTTCACTGTAACTTTTAATCAATAGTTTGAGTATATAATTCTAGGTTGGAAATCATTTTCACTTGTAATTTTGACTTCTAGTTTCCACAGTTTCTGTTGGGTTTTCCAATGCCATTCTGATGCTTGATCTTTTGCAAGGAAAAAAAAAAAAAAAAAAAAAAGGAAGCTTTCAGGATCTTCCCTACCTTCCTGTTGATCTGAAATTTCACAATGCTATTGCTTCATGTAGGTCTATATTCATCTATTATATTAGAATTTTGTGTACCTTTCGAGGTGAAAATTAACTTTTTTCAAATATGGGAAATTGAAAAAAATTATCTTGACTATTTACTCTCTTTCTGGATTTTCTTTTTTCTTTTCTAATATTTATTTATTTATTTTATTTTTGGCTGCGTCAGCTCTTAGTTGCGGCACGAGGGATCTTTGTGGTGGCATGCGGGATCCTCTGCTGCTGTGCGTGGGCTTCTCTCTAGCTGTGGCGCAAGGGCTCAGTAGTTGCAGGGGGTGGGCTTAGTTGCCCCGCAGCATGTGGGATCTTAGTTCCCCGACCAGGGATCAGATCCGTATCCCCTGCATTGGAAGGCAGATTCTTAATCGCTGGACCACCAGGGAAGTCCCTCTGGATTTTCTATTATTTGGATCTTTGAGCGACTGGACTTTCTAATTCTCTATCTTTTAATTTCTATTTTCCATATTTTTGTTTTACTTTCTGGAAGATTTCTTCTTCCTTCTAAGTTTTTTATTTCTGCTGTTATATTTTTGATTTCTCAGAGCTCCTTCTTGTGAAGTATTTTTTTGCTCACTTAAAAAAACAGTGTCCTGTTCTTCGTGGTTGCAATATGTTCTCTTATCTTTTTGAGGATATTAATGATATTTTGTGAAGAATTTTTTTTTCTTCCTGCATTGTATCTGTCTCCTATGTTACTTTTTTCCTGTTATTTGCTCTGGTCTCTGTCTTTCATATGAGACACTATCCTCAAATATCTGGTGATCATTATTTGGGTGCTTCTTTTCTTTTTTTTTTTTGGCCGCGCTGCACAGCTTGGGGGATCTTAGTTCCCTGATCAGGGACTGAACCTCGGTCTGCTCATTTTTAAGGGGGGCATTAAGCTGGCTGGAAGCTCTGTGTCTGTGAACGGGGCTGGTCGCCACGGTCTGTCCTGTAAGACAGTCTGGTCATGTCAATATCTTTAGAACTTTTCTACTGGGCTGGTGTGAATTACCAGAGGAGTTTCCTCTAATTTTTTTCCTGAAATGTCTGTACCCAGTTTCCAGTAGCTGGTGGGGAAGGTGGAGGAAGGTATCTCAAATTCCATCTTAACTTTTGCTTAATTCTCCCTATACGGTTGCATAGAATGATTTTTTGTGGGTTCTTTAGATGTAAAGAGTAAAGGAAAAAACCTCTAAGCCCTGGGGGAATTTTTATGGTCATCCTACAAAAGCAGGAGGGACCCTCACTTAGAGTTTGGCTCAGGTGTTGAGGCTGATGACATCATAAACACACCAAAGGGATGTGAAATGGTTTGTTAGTTACATAATGGGGATTTCTGAGGGTGAGCAGGCAGGCCTCTCATGCAGGTCCAGAAAGGCTTGAGCTATAGCAAGGGAGGGAGCCTGGCCTTTTCTTTTGCGGTCAGGGGAGTGGGCTGGGTTGAGTGTTCACGTGCAGAGAGGACGCTGTGGTTTGACTCTTCCCCCCACACCAAAGCAGGGAACACCCTGGATTTCTCACCCGCTTCCTCAGATGCTGGCACAGGGGGAAGAGGGAAAGCTGAGGTCTGAGATGATAAAAGAAATGTTCACATATTGAGATTATAGGGAAGTCATTCTGGCTTATACGTGAGTTAACTTGAATTCGATGCCAACTAAAATAGCCTGTTTGTGGCCTATCGAACACATATTGTCCGTCTGCCTTAATTATTAAAGAAAAGTAAAGAAAGTCCATGTTAAAAACAATGATTAAATGCCCCTTTTCCTGGGACGCCAATGCTGGTCCTCCTTGGATGATAAGACTCCCTTCCCAGGTACCAAGGCCATGCTGGACACGCTGTATGTGCACCTGCTGGGCTGTTTTATTTTTTTTACTTTTTTTGAAACCTTGGAGAAATGTTTCCCTGACTTGTTTAATGTTCTTTGTTCTGACAAGATATAAAACTGTGCTGAAAACCCTGCTTCTCGGGAGCAGTTTCTCAGAGTAATCTGGGAAGCGGGCTTCCGGGCTACAGTCCTCAGTTTGACTCAGATAAAACTCTTTTCTGTTCTTTTTTTCAGAGTTCATTAACTTTTATTGAAGTAAACACGGGAAAAAGCAAGCATGTTTTACATGTTTGCAGGTGCAGAGAGTTCTACTAGGAAAAGATGTTGTTGATATTGGTAGACATCAAAAACGTATATGCATTAGTATATAGTATGGATCTGTGGTTTAAAATTTATACTAATGGCATCATATTGTGGTTGTTCACTGCAACTTGTTTTTTCTCAGTAAATATATTTTCAAGACTCAAATATGCTGGTAGATAAAGGTTAAGTTCATTCATTAAAAAATGATTATGCATTGATGGGATACTTTAGATATGCTATCAATGGCTTTGGATATATCCTTTTTTTTTTCTTAAAAATTTTTTTTTTATTGAAGTATGTTTGCTTTACAATGTTGTGCTAGGTTCAGATGTACAGCAAAGTGATTCAGTTATACATATATATATATATATTTTTCTATTCTTATTATTGATGACTTATTGATTATTTTCATCATCAGAGAGCTGCCAGCAGTCTAACGTTCAATGATGGAGTCAGAGTCCTCCTTACAGCTCTGAACAGAGGGCAGAACAAATGTTTTAAGGATGATACAGAAAATGTTCCTAGGGGAGGTGGTCCTGCCCAGGCCCAAGAGAGAGAACAACTTGTTTAAAAGTCCAGTTCACCCTTTGTGGGGCCGATACGGAAGCCAGGAGCTCAGAGGTGACGCTGTTGTTGGGAAAACTTGTTCAGAAGCCTTCAGAGTAGTGCTTTGCAGAGTGTGGCCAGTCACCAGCAACAGCAGCGGCTCCTGTTAACAAATGCAAATTCCCAGGCACCACCTGACCTACTGACTCTGAAACTCTGTGGGTGAGGCCTGCACCCTCGGTTTTAACAAGCCCTCCAGGTGAGGCCAACACACGCTCCAACTGAGAACCACAGATGGAGAGTTTACAAGTGAAGACAAGTCCAGGAAGCAGCTGGAGAACTAAATGGCACAGCATCATGAAGAAATAGGACTTTAA
>RJWK010023372.1:0-29137 GCA_004363435.1 Platanista minor
CTTTCTCTAGTTGTGGGAGCTGGGGCTACTCTTCGTCGCGGTGCGCGGGCTTCAGTAGTTGTGGCTCGCGGGCTCAGTAGTTGTGGCTCGAGAGCTCTAGAGTGCAGGCTCAGCGGCCATGGCTCACGGGCCCAGCCGCTCCACGGCACGTGGGATCTTCCCGGACCGGGGCACGAACCCGTGTCCCCTGCATCGGCAGGCGGACTCTCAACCACTGCGCCACCAAGGAAGCCCCAACTAATTCATGGATTAGTCACATGAGTGTTACTCGAGAGAGACTATAAAAAATCCAGAGAAAATATAAGCAGGATAGTAAGGAATCTTTCTATTAAAAGAGGGGAAAGCGTATATTCAGACAGTAGCTATTAATTATAGTTTCCAAAGGTTTTTAAGTGCCTGATATTGAAACGAGTTAAGCATCTTGGTTTTTTCACTCTGAATCTGCTTAGTGGATTTATGGAGCATAATGTCAGTTGTAAACAGAGTTACAAAGCAAGGAAGACTTCTGTTTCCCTGCTTCTCCCTACCAGAGAACCGAGGCTCGCCTCGTTGGCGTTTGTGCAGGCGGGGTGCGCTCTTTAGCAGGCTGGTGTGTGGTGCTCTGAGTCAGGAGCAGCTTTGATTTTTAGGCCCAGGCCGGCTCCTCTGTCGATCCATGCGAATGAGAACAACTTTCAGAAGCCCTAGAGTGTCGTCTTCTTTCCTCGGGGTTGCCTCTGAAGATGCCTTGCCCCTGACGTGGCCTGCACGTGGCATTGAGGTTAGAGTGCTTCTGGGGGCTCCAGAGCCACTCGCCTCTCCCATCAAGGCGGGGCTGTGACTGTGTTGGGACCCTGTTGTGCTTGGGCCCATGGCCTCTGGCCCTGCAGACCTGGGTTTTAAAGTCCCACCTTAGTTAGCAGACTGTGTTGCTGTGGGCCGCTTGCCTGGCCCGCTGCTTCTCCACCTCTTCCTCTGTAACGCTGGAAGACCTGCCCTCGGCGTCCCTGGTCTTGGGGACAGTGCACACCTGGGGTGTGGTGCTGAGCCTGCCCAGAGTGCCAGCAGCCAGGACCAGTGCCGGGCTTTCCGTGCAGCGTCCCCGTCCCGGAGCAGGAAAGCACGCCGTCTTCTGTTATTGGACACATTTGCCATATAAACTAAAGGGTGTTAATTAACCTGCTTTCACAGTGAATTATTTGTTTTTCAGGATACTGAAGTGTATAAGGCCACAGTAAAAGACGACCTCACCAGGTGGCAGAGTGTCCTGAGAGCTCATGGCTCCGTGGACTGGTTAATAGCGGTGGTTGAAAATGACGCCAGGAAAAGAAACAAGACCCACATCCTTCCCCGGACTTCTATTGTGGACAAAATAAGAAGCGATTTTTGTAGTAAACAGAGCGACAGGTAAGTGTACGTCTCATTCTACCTCTTCGGGCTGGTGTCTGGATGCCAGAGTTCACTGGCTCCCAGGTAGTAGTAAACGTTTGCTGTGTGAGCACCTGTCCGGCGCCTGACACTTGAGCATGTGATGGGTGCTGAAGACAAGACTGAGTCCCCCTCCCCGTGGGGCTCCTGGCTGGCTGGCGAGAAACTCTGAACAGTCGTCTGCAACGGGGAGGCGCCGAGGCCTGGTGACCACGGGAGAGACCACGGTGGGTCCCCTTGGAAGGCCGGTGATGGGTGTTAGCACAGGAAGGGCTCTGAGAAGTCTGCAGCCTGTGTACAGCAGGGCTCCTTGGGCGTTTCTTGGTGCTGGGACCCTGTGTTTTGTTTACCTTAACACCTAGTAAGAGCTCCTTAAGACAGAAGTTATGAAATGCCGGTCTCGTCTTCTTCAGAAACTTTAGAAGGGGACCTGAGACTTTGGTGGCTACTGCAGTGCCCGCACTTACTTTCCTTTCTTGCTCAGCCATGCCTGGGCCCTGTCCTCTCCTGCTGGTAGCTCACTTCCTGTCTCTTCAGTGAGTCCATGCCTAGCTGTGCCGGCCAGTGCATCTCAGCACCTGGCCAGTTTTAGTCTGTATCTGGCAGTTTAGCACTTGAGGTGCTGGGGATGCAGTGGTGAGCCTCGTCCCTGCTCTGGTACTGCGTGGTCTAGTGGCAGAGGCGGGCATTACTTCACACCCAAGTCATCACACTTGTGGTCACCACAGTGGCAAATGCTCAGACAGAAGGTTCCAGAGTGCGGCAAGAGCTGGGAGTAGGGGAGCTGGCCTGCTCTGGGGGCTAAGAAATGAAGGACGTGCGAGGAGTTAAGGGAAGAGATCCTGGGTGTGTGCGGCCAGGAGTCCCAAGCAGACCCTGCCACGTGGCTGCCATTTGACCGCATCCTGTGTCAGGTCCACCTGATGAGCTGACAGTTCTTTGGGGAGGGAGCCATGTATGGGCATCCTTTCTGTGTTCCACACAATACCGGGTACACAGTAATGTTCAGACTTGCTGTATTTAAAGTTTGAATTAGATGGTTGAGTTTACACTTTAGCTTAGGGAAATCTCACTCAATCTGGACTTGTGGGGATTTTTTTCTGAGGTCTGTTATTCATACATTACTTATCTCAAAGGAATCAGTTTAACATTCTGCTAGATGCTCCATTACTGAGTGTCCTTTTCCTCTCTGTGGTTAGGTGTCCTAACATTTTTGTTCTGAAAGAAGAGTGGACGGCCGTAAGGCCTGTAGGGAAGAGAGCAGCTTTACCATCTGAGGGGAAGTGGGCCACAGGGAATGCTGAGACGAGGGGAGCCCAAAGTCAAACCCGAATGGCCTCTGAGTGGTGTTTTTTTGTTTTGTTTTTTAATTAATTAACTCATTTAATTTTTGGCTGCATTGGGTCTTCGTAGCTGCACGCGGGGCTTTCTCTAGTTGTGGCGAGCAGGGGCTACTCTTTTTGTTGCGGTGGCTTCTCTTGTGGCGGAGCACAGGCTTCTAGGTGCGCGGGCTCAGTAGTTGTGGCGCAGGGGTTAGTTGCTCCGTGGCACGTGGGATCTTCCCAGACCATGCCTCGATCCCGTGTCGCCCGCATTGGCGGGAGGATTCTTAACCACTTCACCACCAGGGAAGTCCTTGAGTGGTTTTTAATATAACAAAAGAAATCACATTTGTTTGGGATTTTGTTAAGTAAATAAATTGGTACTAATGGGGTGTGTTAGTCTAAACTTGTGAAAAGTTCAAATTGTGTAATAATTTTTGGGAAGTGCTTATTGATTACTTTTGTCTACGTTATAATTTTATCTAATTTCCCAAAGTATGTTTCTGCTAGGCCCATTTAAAACTAACTTGCTTTTAATGACTATTCTTTATATGAAAAATTTAACTTACTAAAATATTTAACATTTCATCTTCAATATTTAGAGATGCCTTCTAACATTTTGACTTTCATGAATTTGCAAAGCCACCTTTGACAAATCTGTACTTAAAAGTATAGATTTCACTTAATACAAAATGTTTTCTTTGAACAGTGAATGTATTTCTACGCTATTATCGTTAGTTAGTATATAGTAGTCCATAGTATTAATGCACTGTAAGTTATTTATACAGTCCTCTGCTGGACTTATAAGTTACTGCTTACTTCTTCTTATAAAATTGGAAACATCATTCTAGCTCAGATGTTATCTACATCCTTAATTATTTCCTTAGGATAACTCCCTAAAAGGAAAATCGCTTGGTGAAAGTTTTTGTGTATTTTCAGGCTTTTGGTATGTGTTGCTGAAACAGAGGGCCGTGGGTTCACTGTCTGTGCCAGCAGCGTCCCCGTGGCTGGCGGAGGTCCGGCCTGGAGCTCCATGCCATGCGGCCGCGTGCCGTGTGGCCGTTGCTCTAACTCCAGATCAGACTCCACCAGGCCTCACTTGAGGAGCTGCTTTGGGTTCCGCCCTTCTCAGTTAACTCCGCTCGATGTGAACTTCTGAAGCACAGTTTGCTGTGTTAATTAATAAGAGAAGAAGGAGACGTAGTAGAAACAGTAAATGCTGAAAAGGGCGTCGTAAGGGCTGGAGAGCGTGATGGACATGTTGTCTGATTGATGAGCACCAGGCCACTGAAGGAAAGTGTCGTTTTGGTGATTGGTGTTTGTGTCAGTTTCCTTTTTCATCTACCCCTTGTAGGCGTAGAGAACTCTGTGTCTGGTCAGGAATAAACGTGGATTATAATCCTTGAGAATGCCTTAAGGAGGAAGTACTGAGCTGATAGACCCTCGCAGCTCATATAGTGAATAAATAAATACATGTTAGTCCTTTGAGGGAGGGGGCTTAGGAGTGAGCTGACTGGACCCCTTTATCTTTCAGGGGAAGAAACAGAATCTAGTGGGGATGGAATGACTGGATTAAAGCCGGCCACCGACTTAAAAATTTTCTTCTTGGTACTGATTACTCACCTGGTGGACCACCTAGACTATGGCTGTTTCACCCTTTGTCCACTGATTTATAATCCATAGCTTTAGGTCCTCCCTCCAAGAGGTATGATGGAGCCCAGAGAAAGTGGAACTTAGAATCTGTTCATTTTGCTACTTGCTGGTAGTTCAGGTAAAGTATTTACAGAGGAGGAATGTTGAAACGTACAGCATCAATATTTAAAAGTTATTTCTGAGTTCAGATTTATTCATCTTTCTGAATTATTGTCATCAAGGATAAAGAAAGTTACCTTTTCCAATCTCTCGGATGAATGGGCTGCCTTTTCCAAATCCATTGGAAACACTTGTAATTTTATGCCTTTGATATTTTTCCACCATGCATACAAAGTCTTTTTATAGTGAAATTGTATTATACCTACAAGTTAAGCAATATCTTTCTAAGCCTTTATTTATCAAGTATTTATTAACGCTGCTCTCGAGGCGCTCACAGTCTGGTGGGAGAAACAGACCAGCAAAGAGGGGAGGCGTTTCCAGGGCGCACTGACTGCTGTGGTCGGGGAATCGCAGTGGGGCCAAGCGCAGAGCAGCGGGGGTGGGGCTGGGGGAGATGTTCAGTGGGGGTGTGTCAGCTGAGCAGGGCTGTGCGGGGAAGGTGCTGGGTAAAAAGACGGGAGAGCATGAGAAGCTGAGTGGGCTTGAGCTGGAGATAGTAGGAGCCAAAGCTGGACAGCTGGGTTGGTCCGTGTTGTCACGGGCCTCGTGTGCCATGTTAAAACATCTAAATTTTAGTCTGTCGGTTACAAGGAACCAAAAGGTTTTTGAAGGGGGCAGGGAAAATGGGGTTTGGGAACTGAGTGAGATACGATCACCTTATTTTACAGAGAGCCCTGGAGACAGGATCTAAGAGTCAAGACTCATCATAAATCCCTCTCCCCATTTCTAGTCCATTCTACAGCAACACTCTTGGGAACAGCACTGACTCCTCATGTGGCATTAGATCAGTTCACGATGAAGCCTTCTTCTAATGTGATTTCTCGCCACCTGCCTAATGTTTTTTACCCGTTAAAGAAGGAAGAAAGGAAGTGGGGGAGGGAGGAAGTCAACCTGCACCCCAGGAAAGTGGTAGCCGTGGGGCAGCGGTTCTGTGCTTGCGGTGGTTTCTCCACAGTCCGTTCATCTCTCCACAGGTGTGTCGTGCTCTCCGACCCCTTGAAGGACTCCTCCCGAACTCAGGAATCCTGGAATGCTTTCCTGACCAAACTCAGGACACTGCTTCTTATGTCTTTTACCAAAAACCTAGGCAAGTTTGAGGATGACATGAGAACCTTGAGGGAGAAGAGGACTGAGCCCGGCTGGAGCTTCTGTGACTATTTCATGGTGCAGGTACTTGGCTGATTATGTAGAACTAGGCTGTTTCCTTCTGCTCTCGTTCCCTCCTTCATCCTTTATGAATAAGGCAGCTCTCTTTTGGTAATTCATATTGGCATAGTTTTTAAAACCAAAAGACAGTACCGTAGGTAACAAATGATGCTTCATTCTCTTGGCTTCTTAAGCAGAGGATCAGAGCTGGTCTGCTGAGTAATCATTCTGTCAGCTGCCCTGCTGCTTCAGAGCTTGGCATCTAGCCTTTTATGAAATGGCCTTGCTCTCAGAGTAATTCTGGTTTTGTTAGTGTCTCGGGCCTCCTGGGGTGTCTACCGTGGACATGGCTTAGGCAGAGGAGTCCCACCAGTGGTCATGATCCTGATGATAAAGACGTCCACTCCCTGCCTGGCGCTGTGATTAAATTATGACTTCCCAAGAACGTTTCCTCTGTAGTTTTGTTTTATAACCTTGGGTTCCAATAAAAGATTGTCTTAAGCTGGTTTCTTTACTCTGGTTTACAGAAGTGTGGTGTGTAGTCAACTCTTTCCCTCTTTTTTAAAAAAAATCTATTTTTTGTTATTGTTATTTTTGGCTGCGTTGGGTGTTCGTTGCTGTGCGCGGGCTTTCTCTAGTTGTGTCCAGCAGGGGCTGTTCTTAGTTGCGGTGCACGGGCTTCTCATTGCGGAGGCTTCTCTTGTTGCGGAGCATGGGTCCTAGGTGCGCGGGCTTCAGTAGTTGTGGCTCGTGGGCTCAGTAGTTGTGGCTCGCGGGCTCTAGAGCACAGGCTCAGTAGTTGTGGCTCACGGGCTTAGTTGCTCCACGTCATGTGGGATCTTCCCAGACCAGGGCTCGAACCCGTGTCCCCTGCATTGGCAGGCGGATTCTTAACCACTGTGCCACCAGGGAAGTCCCAACTCTTTCTCTTTTAAGAAGAAAAGTCTTAAGAGAACAAAGGGATGTGTAATAGGGTAGTTTGGGGGGAGGAGACCTTCTTAACACTGCAGAGTGATAAGAATGTAGCTCTTAGGGTTCCTTGTTCTTGTTCACCATGTTTTGACTGAAAAAGTGTAATTTTCATATTTAAACATCACTTGTATAGTAATCGCTGAAGAAATAACGCACTTTGAATAAATAAAGACCAATTCTCCTTAGAAATTTTGAAGTTTATCTCTTATTCTGGTGCTTCTGTCTTAGTGGTATTTGGATGATTTTGGTCACGTGAGGGAATTTGAATGTGTTCATAATTCCCTGTATGATTGACCAATGACAGATCTTTCGGATTTCCCTGTCTCTTTACCCTTCAAACTTATTAAACTTATTTTTTAAGAGTAACAAACCAGGAAAGAGGGAGTCTAAATGAACCCGGTGGTGCCAGTTTAGAATCAGTGTGAACCCGTGGTTGGATGGCTGCTGGCTAGATAGATTCACAAATACAGAGGTATGTGTAGGTGAGGGTTAATACATATACATATATTTCCTTGCTCTCTCCTCTGATGGGTGGGGCCTAGGAAAAAATGACACCTCTCAGTAGCAATGAACACACTCAGTGCCAAGATCTTGGTTTCTAAACTGCATTCTCCAATAAAAGGTGCCAGGGCTCCTGTGGCAGTGGTTGATTCCAGGTCTGGTGTAGGGAAAGTTACAGCATCGTGTAGACCCAGAACGTTAAGAGGTGCTCAAGAAAGGTGGAGGTCTGTCAAAAGAAGATGTGCACCACCTCCAGGAGCCCCCTCAGTGGCCAAAGTGGGAGCAGTTTGTGCAACAGAATCAGTACTAACAGACTTGGGTTTTAACCCGTGGGGTCAAAATTCATATCCATGAGTCTATATAGATATAAATAAGTAGGTAAATGGAGGAGAAGGTTCTGCTCTTCCATATAGCAGAATTCTAATGAAAAAGTGTGTGTCTGGGGGCCAGGGAAATACTGAGGACGAGAGGCTGACCAGTCAGGCCCAGTCTGCTGGTAGGTCACGCAGAGACTCCGGGGATCATGTTGGCCGTCCCCTGCTTCTTTCTGGTCTTCTCTCTGTGTGTGCATAAATGTTGACATGTGTGGCCATTAAATTGATCTTTTCTTGGTATAGCACAAGTGTTATTCATTATGTTGCATGCTTTTCTCTGTCATAATCTTTTATAGCTACTTGTTTAAAAACACTGATTTATATTTTTGCTTTTTTTTTTTTTTTTTTTTTTTTTTTTTTTTTTTTTTTTTTTTTTTTTTTTTTTTTTTTTTTTTTTTTTCACTTTTTTTGGGCAAATAGGAGGAACTTGCCTTTGTTTTTGAGATGCTACAGCAGTTTGAAGATGCCCTGGTGCAGTACGATGAACTGGACGCTCTGTTTTCTCAGTATGTTGTGAACTTTGGTGCTGGGGGTGAGTAATGAAGTTTTAGAAACAAATTCTTTTCTCAGTATAGCTTTCCCCACTTTTGAATAGTATGGAAGCTGCTGTTTATTTACCTAATGATTAAATCATCTTTTGTTGTTTTTTAAAACCATGTACAGTATATTCCCATGGTTCCTATAGGAAATGAAATGAGAATTAAGAATTAGTCACTTACACTTGTAGAAGAATCTTGAGTAATGAAAGTGTTCAAGAAGTTGTTTTTTAGATATAAAGTGTCATTTCTACAACCTGCAGCTGGCTAGTGATGCTTCTGATTCTGTGCCTCCTTGCTAGCATAAGAGTGGGAATCTTTTTCTTCTGTTGAGAGGTTGTCTTTGTAATATTTGAGAGGTCATTACAGTGAGTCCTACATGACACCATTGTAAAGGGTGTTCATCTTTCTTTTAAACTTCTAAATGATGTCTTAAAGTCTTCTAAAAATACAAAACTAGCACAGTGACCCATGTACAAAGAAAGTTTATAATTGTGCGCACTCTTCTTTGCTTGATATTGATTTTGAAGGAAATGGCATCATATTATCATGACCTTTGTCTGTAGCTTGTTGTTCTTACTAACAGTCCATCACAGGCATCTCTTCAGGCTAACAGATCAGGTTCTAAGCTATTCCTGATAAGAGCTGCACAGTGCTTCACGGTGTGGATTCGTTAGACTTTATTCAGCCGCTGGTGTTAGGCATTTGGGTTGTTTCTGCTCCTGCTACCACAAGCAGTGCTGTGATAGACATCTTTGTTGGGGCTTCTTTTGAGAACCCTTGGCACGGTATCTGAAGAAAGGCATGATTCCAAGGGGCCCACCGTAGTGTCTTGCTAGGAGACCTGTAGGGAGTGAGGTGCTGGGAGAGTCAGCGTGGGCTGTGGGCACTGCCCTTGTTCTGGGAGTGATGAAATGTCACGCATTGAGTCCCACTCCAAAACAGTTTTTACGCAGTTCAGATTTGGATCTCCTTACTTTGCTGAGACACAAACATAAGCATATAACCAAAGCAAAGTATTCACCAATTAAGTTTTAAAAATTTAGAAGAGGTAAAATTCCATTTCTTGTATCTTACATATCCATATTATACATACATATCTCGAATAACTCACATGTTTCTTACATTATATTTCACATAATTTCTTTGTTCTCTCAGTTTTAAAATAACAAACCTGGAGCAATTGAAAACCAAAAGTAAGCCTGAACCAACTTTAGCAGCTAAATAATACTGTTCATTTTTGTTCATTCATACAACAGATACTTCCTGAGAGCCCACTCTGTGCCAGGCCCTGTTCTAAATACAGTAGGGAACAAAACAAAATTCCTTCTTTTATGGAGTTTATGTGAAGGGGAAACAGAACCAGAAAAACAAAAGTGTGACTTAAAGTCAGGTAGTGAGACTAGTGAGTGTGGCCTGCAGAAGAGGACCCAGGTGCAGGGGTAGGGTGACGGTAGGTGCTGTTTAGTGTTAGACAGATGGCCTGGGAGGCTCTCCGAGGAGAGGCCTGACTGAAATGGGGGGGGGAGCCAGGAGAGTGCTGGGGATGGGGGCCCCGGCAGAGGGACCTGCTGGGGGGGGCCACCCTGATGGGTGGGGAACGCCGCACGTAGTGGGCACGGAATCAGCTGAGTCCAAGTTCAGGTCGGTAAAGGCTGCTCTGCTGTATTTGGTACTTCAGACATATAGTAACACGTCAGCGTGCCAGTGTTGAGTCGCTTCCCGAAGAGAACGTAGAATCAGATGGCCGTGACACCTCTCTTTTGGAGTGAGAAGGGTAGATTAAAAAATTTTTCATGAAGATCGAGTGACCTGTTGTTGTAGACTCTTACATTTATTTTAAGGTCACGTTTGAGTCTTAAGGCTGTAAGTTCAAATCGAGGAGTCTTACTGGAAATTTTTGACAGTTAAAAGAATTTCCCTCCTCTGCTTCCTGCTACTACGTCTTCCTTGTGCCTGCCGTCCCTTCCTCTAGGAGCGCGACTCAGGTATTGACGTGGTTGAGTTGAGACAGGCATGAGGCTTACATACGTCAGGAAGAGCGTGGAAATGGAGGAAGATGAGCCGCACGGCACGCTCAGCGTGCTCCCGCCTGGGTCTCGCCCCTCCTCTTGGGGCCGACGGACCGCAGAGCCTGAGGTGTCCCTGACCCTCGGCCTGGCAGTCTCTGATTGCGTCCTGACCTGCTCAGGACCTTCTGCGCCTGGTACGGTGTTGTGCCCCGTGGCCGATGTCCTGTCCCCCAGTGCTCATCGCCAGGTGCCAGGTACCCAGTGGGTGTCCTTGCGGTCACCACCCTGTCCCGCATCCCTAGACGGGGTCCCCGCAGACAGAGGGGTGGGCCGGCGCTTCGGGCCTCTCCAGTAGCTGAGCCGCCTGTCGGTCCACGAGGGCTCACGGTCCTGCGCAGTGAGGTGGAGGAATCTGCAGTCAGCACCTTTCACGATGTGTGTTTGTTTAGATGGTGCCAACTGGCTGACTTTTTTCTGCCAGCCAGTGAAGAGCTGGAATGGATTGATCCTCCGGAAGCCCATAGATATGGAGAAGCGCGGATTGATGCAGAGGCAAGAAGCCGCCCTGTTAGACGTGCGCAGTTACCTGTTCTCCCGCCAGTGCACGCTGCTCCTCTTCCTGCAGAGGCCGTGGGAGGTGGCCCAGCGCGCCCTAGGGCTGCTGCACGGCTGTGTGCAGGAGCTGAAGCTCTTGGACGTGAGTGGTCTCTTCCCCATTTACCTGCTTCCTGAGTGTTGGCGTAGGAAACGCGGAACCTTCGATCCCAGGCATTGAACTGTATGTGCTTAGGAAAGAGCTTTCTTTTTGTGAATGTCCTTAATTTTTTTACTATATTATGTGCATACCTACTCTTTACACTGATTAATTAATTGCTTGAAAATGTAATTTCTGCTCTCAGCACGGTGGAGCTCACTCACGTTGGCCCAACGCGAGCCTCTTAGATCACTTTCTTTTTAAGGTAACTTTGGCTTATTCTGTGGGAGCTGGTCTTCACCGATAAAGATTAATTACCTGGAGGACACACAGAATTAGGTTTTGTAGGTAGACGTTTGTTTTATTTCAGAACTGTCTTTTCAGATAAATGATTTTGCATACGAACATGCCGGTAACAATGTGAGTGATCCACACAGCAAGCTGTGCCACGTTAGTTAGTAGCACGAAGTTTAATGGAGGTACGTTATGGATACGTGTGTGCATGTGTATATGGAAGAAACCAGTTAGTGACGCTTTAAGTTGTTTATTTATAGTGAAACATTTGTCTTTATAGACTAATATCCCCCAGGGCTACTGAACTCTTTGTTTGCCCATAGCATCATAAGCATTTTAGTGAGGTAAGGGAACTTTAATGACTGCCCAGTCTGAGGGTTCTTGCCTTTTTTGTTTCAGTGACCTCTTTACACGGAAAAATGCACATACAAAATGTTACATATAATTTCAGAGGATTCATAGGCACCCCTATTCCCTGGTAGAGAACTAGGTGGATGGTCTAATTCCATTTTATAAATAAGGAAAGTGGGTCTGGAAGTGGTTAGCTGACTTACAGGTAACATAGCTAGGCACAGAATCAACTCCCCCAAGCCAGGCCACGGTCCCTTCTGTCGTGCTGCATACTGGGGCTCGCAGGGGCACACTTACAGAAGACCCAGGGTAACCGGCGGTAGGGACAGTTTTCATATTATGGTAATTTCTGTTTTGTGTTCCCTAGAAAACTAAATGACAGGCTCAACACTTAGTTTGAAATGACCTTAAGAGATGAACCCAAATGAAGAGAAACTGTTTTAGTTAATTTCTAAAGAAGAGATGCCTAGCCTAGCTGAGTCACAAACTTGAGAATTTAAGACTTTTTGTCAAATTATTTTCTTTCCTTGCACATCTAATCAAGTGTATGAGGAAAAATAACATTTTCAACCTTGAGATGATATTCTTGTGGCTGCCTGTCACCGAGTAGATTTCGATAATCTGCTTTGGCGACTCCTATATAGCTGTACAGACTGGGGTGGGGTGGGGGGGCTTTGCTTCACTGGTGGGGCGGGGCCGCCTGTGTTCATGGGCGCCTAGAGAGTTTAGTGACTTAGAGATTTTTGTCCTGTTACTGGATTGGGGAAAAACATGGGATGTGTATTAAGAGTCCAAGCAGTTCAGCCGTGGCCCTTTCAAATTGGGGTCACCCCAGGAGGGACTTTTAGGATGTGCACAGATGGGGGGCAGGTGTGGGAAACCACGGACAGTGGGCGGAGCCAGCCTCTTCAGTGCTGGGCCCAGCCGGTCACAAACTCTCTTTTTCAAATTCTTTTTCTTGCCTCAGACGGTTGCCTAGTCAGTCAGCTGCCAGGCTGCAGAGAGGAGAGGGAGCACCAGGGGCCTCTGGCCCTGCAGGAAGGAGCAGGGTGCCTCCCGCACTTCTTTCTCCTCGCCTCCAGGCCTTCTGGAAGCTGCAAGGCAGCACGCCCGGGGACGGGGTACACTCAGCTCCCAGGCAGGCGGCCGGGACAGCCGGTGTGGAGCGGATGCCACTAGCATCTTTGCCCGCCGCCTGTGGGGGGGACAGTGTCCTACTCACTTGCCGTGCAGTGGGTCCCCTGGCTTGGTCTGTGTCCCGAGTTCTGTAGAAGTCGCTGGAATGGGTCAGCTTTTACCCTCTTGGCTGGAAAGAGAACCGAGCGAGGGGTGGCGGGCGGCGTGAGTGGGGCGGGGCAGCGGCCAGGGCGGCTGCTGCCAGCCCGGTGAAGGCACTCCCCTCCCTCTTGGCGCTTGTCTGCTTCTGCTGCAGAGCGAACAGGGTGCTGAAGTCAGGGAGGGAGCCGCACCGTGGTCCCCTCCTCCCTGAGGACACGGCTTCCCGTTCCCTGTTCCCCTCGTGCTGTGCGACCGTGCCCCGCTTGGTGTCCGCTGGTGTCAGGGCAGCAGACCGGGCAGCCGGGCCCGTTGAGGTGCCTCCTCAGTCACCGTCGCTGGTCCCGGCGGGCGCCTGGCATGCCCCGGGCGTGGCACTCCTGTGGGGCCGCCTGTCCTGTCTGCTGTGCTTCAGAGGTGCCTTCTGCTCTCGCCCCAAGCTTGGCTCCTGTCCTGAGTCAGGCACCCTTTGTGAGGGGCAATCTGCAGGGCGACAGTGCAGCTCGGAGGCCAGCAGCGTGGGCCCCGAGCAGCCCGCTTGCACGGGACGCCCCCCGCCTTCCCGCTCGGCCCTGCGGATGGGCGCCCAGCAGTGGCTGCCTGTGGGTCGGGGTCCCACGAGGTGATGTGAGTTCAGGGCAGTCAGCCCGTTGTCATCCTTCAGGCAAGTGAGGACACTCCTTACTGGCGTCTTCTTGGCTTTTCCTTTCAAAAGCTGACACTGCAGAGGGCACGCAGGGCTTCACACACAGAATTCTTCTCTCAACTTTCTCAACTGAGGTTCTTTCTCTAGGTAGTTTGGGGGCGGGAGGTTGTGACATCTTAAGCTTTGCAGTTGGCAGTTAACCCGAAAAGTTTATTCTTAGAGTTTCTTTAAATTTTTACGGAAACAATGAAAATTCAAGACTCAGAATTGTTTACTTTTTCTGTACATTTGATTGTACCCTCAAAACTAGACTCATTTCCTATGTCTGGCTAGCTTTCTGGTGATTATTGTTCACAGTCACGTCCACGGCCAGAGGCCGGCGTGGAGCCTTGGGTTCTGCTGCACAGGGCCGGGTGGAGCCGCGCGGGCACATAGGCCAGGGCGTCAGGCAATGCGCAGGCTGAGCCGGTACGTTGGTTCTTCTAGGGTTAGGCTACGCTTGTTCATCCTTTTAAAGCCAAAAGCCTGAGTATTGCAGCCGTCTTGTGTGTTTCTCATTGTAACATTTCTTCCGCAGAAAATGCTGTGAGTGTTTGCTCTTGTGGCTTGTAAAGCATGCCCTGGTAACTTCCTGGTTGGCTTATCACTTGATTTAAAGTATCTTCTCTGAGTAGGTGGCCAGATGCCAGCTCTGGGGTAGGGCCTGGAGTCATACCCCAGGGGTGCTACCTAAGGCCTGGGGCCAGCTCCTGGATTGCAAATGTGTGAACATGGAAATTGTACCTACCCCGTACATCTGCTGGGGTCAAGGAGTAACACCTGGAAAGTTGTGTCAGTTCTGTGTGAGCTCCAGTGACTCCATTACAGAGTCTTTCTTTCTGTCTGCAACATTTAAAAGATTCCACCCCCCACCCCCTCCTTTTACCAAAAGTTGAGTCTATTCTCTGTATAAATTTGGAAAATACAGACAGAAAATACAGAAGAAAATGTCACAGCTTATTCTAAAGCAAGAGGTTCCCTTTTTGGTCTGTGGCCTTTCTGTCTGGAGAAGAGCTGCTGTTTATTTAATTGGTCCTGTTTCAGACATTTGGATTGTTCAGCAGTGTCTGCAGTTGCAGGAGTGTGTATCCTTGCACATCATCTTCATGCAGTGCCTTCACACAAGTAGAATGGCCAGTTCAAGGATGCGTATGTCTTCAACGCTTTTAGTGTACATCAGCAGATTGCCTTCCAGAAAGATCTTCCCACTTTTAGTTACATTAGCAGTGCTGTTTTCCTGCATCTGTGGTAAGAGAGAAAGTACTTTGTGTGTATATTTAGTCCTTACCAGACCGGTAAAGGAGAGCGATAGAAGGGAGATATTTTCTAGGAGGCCGTCTTAGTTCTGTCACAGTGACTGCCGCCCAAAGGATTTCTGCTTTAGTGTGTTCGCCTCAGTACTGACTTGTCTTTAATCAGCTTACGCTCTGATTGTGTTCACAGACAGGGCAGGCCAAGAAGGATTGGGAGTCTTGAGGATCTAGAGACAGGCCAGTGCCGTGTATGAGAGGCCACTGCCCCAGCTGGCTGTGTGAGCAGGGCCGTGTGGGGTAGACACTCCAGGCTGACCCGGAGGGATAAGACTCGCCACCCAGCCCTGCCAGCTGGCATTGCTATTCCAAGGTTCAGGCCCCGCAGAGGAAAAAAGCAGAGGTGTAGCCGAGGGGCGTACCTCGGGGTCGTCGAGTACTTGCTGTGTACCAGACACTCTGCCGGGCTCCTCCTCACGTGGATAGGTGGGGTCCTTGTGGGACCTGGAGCCCTGAGGACCTGAACCAGGAGAGCAGTGGGAGCTGACAGGAGGAGGTAGCGGCACGAGGTGTCAGCGCCGGTGAGAGAGCCAGTGGTGCGCAGGAAAGGGGAAAGCGTTCGAGGAGGAACTGCCCAGCACCATTCAAGAAACAGTTGCTTACCTGCTGGGCACTGTGGTAAACACAGTGGTGGGGGAGAGGGCCCGCAAATGCGGAAGAAATGGGTCCCACCCACCCTCAAGAAACCTGCAGCGGGGCGCATGGGGCCAGCAGGTGAGCAGGCCGTCAGAGCCTGGGGCTGCCAGGCAGTGAGAGCGGAATGTTTGTTTGGAGGTGGCAGGGTGTCAAGCAGGGAGGGGCAGCTTGTGTGGGGGCGTCGGCGGTGCCTAACGTGTGCCGGGGAAGGTCTGCAGAGGTGGTCTCGTGTGAGCTAGGTTTTAAAAGATTCATTCATTCAGCAGTTATTCGTTGAGCACCTACCTGTTTTGTGCCAAGCAAGCATTTATTCTAGGCGCCGTCCGTGTTTTTAGGAGAGAGCAAGACAGACCAACCCCTGCCCTGTGGAGGAGCTTTGGCTTTCACGGGCTGAGTCAGGATCCACCAGGTGGACGTGGCTTGGGTGGCAGGTGCAGAGATCAGGCAGAGAAAATTCACTGTTACTTAAAGAACTCTAAAGGAGCTTAGTTCTTGCTAGAACTTAAGGGGTGAGGCTCCAGAGGTACTGGAAGCCGGGTTTTGAAAGTGTACGTCATCTGGAGGGTTGGATTTTATTCTGTAGCTGTTGGGAAGCCGTTGTTGGGTTTGAAGCTGGGGTGCGTGCAAGGTGTTAGGACCTGGAGGTGGAGGCGGAGAGAAGCGAAGGGCTATAGGAGGAGGCGTGAAGAGTCCGAGGAGAAGCCGAGGCCTGCGCCCAGGTGCTGGGGTAGAGTCTGAGTGCATGAGGTGAAACTCACTCAGTGAATACACGGTTCCAAGTCAGCCACGAGTGATTATTGCTTTATGAAAGATAAAACAACAAAGCTTCTGCAAGATGATACGGGAGAGCATCTTTACGTCCTTGAGGTTACCAGGTGTTTCTGAAACAGGACAGAAAGCCACTGGCCAGAAAGGAAGTGCATGGAAATCAGAGCTTCTCTTCATCAGTCAGTACCACGAGGGGGTGACGGGGCCGCCACGGAGGGAGTGACGGGGCCGCAAGCTGTGCGGTCAGGAAGGGCTCTTGCCCAGGATATGGGAAGAGCTCCTGCAGATCAGCTTAATACAAAATAGGCAAATGAAGCTATCCAGATGTCCAGTTAAGCATATGAAAAGGTGCCCCATCTCATTAATTATAGGGAAATGCAAACTGCCACCACAGTGTAGCCCCCGCAGTGGCTGAAGTGGAAAGACCAGACAAGTGTTAGTGACGGGGGAGGAGCCGGAACTCCCTCCTTGACGAGGAGAGTGGGAGTTGGCGCCACGACTTTGGAAAAAGGTTCGGTGGTGTCTGCTGGAGCCAAACCTGCGTGTGCCCTGTGAGCCGGCAGTCTCCCCCCAGGTCTGCACGGAGGGTGTTCACAGGTGTCCAGGAGACAGTGCCGGGATGCTCGTGGTGGCGTCATTCGTGACTGCTGGAACCGGAAATATCCCAAATGTCCATCACGTACGAGGGAAACGGTGACTGCCGTCTGTTCAGACAGCAGACTGGCGTCTGGCAGTGGGAACGAATGAACCCGGAGTCTCATGAACGTAAAGTTTAGCTGGAGCGGTCAGACACCAAAGGATACCTACCTGTTGATTTCGTGTACAGGTGCAAGAGGAAGCACAGATGTCGTGTCGGGAAGCGTGGGGCGGCCCCGTCAGGGTTCAATTCACGTTAGGACGCTGGGTTTTTCAGTATTTGGGTTATATTTAAAAAGGTAGTTTTAGCAAAAGAGAATGGAAAGAATGCCTTTAATTGTATGCTTGGAAAATGGTGAAGCGGCTCTTGCCGTGACCAGTAACACTGATAGCAGAAGAGGAGAGAGGCTCGGAGAAAACGAAAGGGTGCGTGACGAGGAATCGGTCTGAAAAAGTCTGTTGTTCACGAAGGAAGTTGTCCAGAGGGACCCGGAGCCCATGGAAAGGCGCCCGCGCCCGTCCTGTTAGGGTGTGCGAGGTGTGAGACGCCGAGCGCACCGCACGGTTCCGGCCGGGGCTTGGCCCTCGCGCGGGGTCAGGGCTCGCTCTTTGCCAGGTGCAGGCAGCGTGGGTGCTGGGGTGGGCGGCCTTCACAGGGGCACGGCTGCCGCCGTCTGTAGGCGTGTGGCTCCTGGGTGAGAACCTGGTGGGCCGTTGGCACCCCTCGTGTGTTTGTTGGAGTGCATGTGCCCACCTCGGCTGCGCACCCTGCGCAGCTCGCCCAGTTCGATTGCGGGGAGGCACGTGCTCTGTCCAGGGTCCCCGAGCTGCGTCCTACCGACCAGCCCTCTGCGCGTCCCTTTGAGGGTGCTCCATTCAGGACAGGAGAGTCAGTTGTACCACTTGATGAAAGCTGCTTCTGGTCATGTAATGTTTCTTGTATACTGATTTTTTTCGAAGGATCTAAGCGGTTTCTCTCATTTTTCAAAGACTGGGCAATTTAGCGTTTATGGGAACATTTAATAGCATTCTCTGTTCTCTCCAGTTGGTGCCACGTCCTTTTGTTTGTGCTCAGGGTGTGTTGAAGGAGTCCTTCTTACATAAGTCAGTTTCATCAGCTTATGCGGCTCTTCCCTTGTCACCTGATGTAGCAGCACTTCTTACTTTCCCACTTTGAATAGGACTAATGAGCGTGTCTCACCAAAGCTAGGACACCAGTTGTAAGATACCTCATGATATAAGTGCCACCAAGAAGACAGTCTACTCTGCCAAGTGTGAGTGTTAAGATGCCCTTGACTGTGAGGCATTCCTATGTCAAAAACACTGATTCATGTAGGAAAAAAAGTCCATTTTAGAATCAATCACATGCTTTTGAATTTCTGATAACATTTTATTATATCTCTAAGCAACAGGTGCTCTTTTTTACAAATATACACTTAAAAAAATTAATAGCAATTCCTAAATATCATCTAACATTTACTTAATATTTAGATTTCTAGTGTTGAACGTGATCTTCTGAAATGTGATCAAGTGGTCATCTGAGGTCTTAGCTTCTTCCTACCTTCACCTTATATGCTCTTTAAACTGAGAGGTGACCAGTGTTCAAACGTAGACTTAAGTGATGACAGTTGGCCTTTTTGTAGGCTTCTTTTGTTAATAAGCTTTTAAGTACATTATTGCAAGTTATATCCCTGCCAAGTCACCCAGTATCCTCAGAAATATGACACCAAATAGTGTATTTGGACACAGATCGCTCCTTTCCTCCCGTAGGTGGACTGCTGTACAGGTCCTGTTTCTCTTTCCTGTAGTTTTACAGAGACTGGGTAGCTGCTTGGAGGGGCAAAGGAGGGCGAGCGGGCGCAGGTGCTTCCCCCAACGCTCTGCTCACACGCCCGCGCCTGTGCCCCCAGGTCTCCGTGCCACCCGGTGCCCTGGATTGCTGGGTGTTCCTGAGCTGCTTGGAGGTGCTGCAGAGGATAGAAGGGTGTTGCGACCGGGCACAGATAGACTCAAACATCGCCCACACCGTGGGTCTGTGGAGCTACGCCACAGAGAAGGTAACCGCCCCAGTGCAGATGTGAGCCTTGGCCGGGGCTCTGCCTGCGGGGCTGGGGGACGGAGTTAGCTGTTTGGAGAAGTGCTGCTCACTTAGTCCCTGCACAGGCAGCTCTGGCTACTTCCGGGTGTGTCTAGGAGCAGCGTGGATGCAGTCGTTCCCTGCCGGTATCACTGTATCTGGCAGACATCAGACACTCGCCGCGCTCCTGCTAAAGGCAGGCTTCTGCTCCAGGAATGGGTGGGGGGACAAAGCAGGGTGAGCGTGCAGCCGCGTGCAGAAGATGGTAGTAGCCCCGAGCGTGCAGCAGGAAGGCCTGCCGGGGTTGGCGGGGCGGGGTGGGGGGGCGCGGAGCTGAGGTGGGGCGAGCGGAGCGTGAGGCCTTGCAAGCTTGGGAGAGCGTGGGTGAACAGCACAGACCGGGAATGACCAGCGTCAGAGCCACTCTGAGGATTACTACGTAGAAGGTTTGAGTTTGAAATGATCCCAGTAAGATATATTTTCATATCCAGATGAGAATCATTTGGATAGGAAAGCTAAATTTCTTCTAGTATTTAGATGGTTTTAACTTTATATTTAAATTTGTAAATTCTCTGCTGAGTCTTATGGCAAATTAATTGAAATTTGGGGTTTATCTCAACAGCTAAAGTCCTTGGGCTATCTGTGTGGACTTGTGTCAGAACAGGGACCTAACTCAGAAGACCTCAACAGGACGGTTGATCTTTTGGCGGGCTTGGGAGCTGAACGGCCTGAAACAGGTACTTTTTGAGATGTCCCCGTACACATGGTGGAAAGCAACAAGAATGTCGGCTGTAACTGGCACATGTAATTTGTGTCCCGTGATATAATTACTCACCATTTGGGAAATTACACTCATTCTTAGCTGACCAGATTAATTACATAGGATGTTTTACCTTTTAATAGCATAAAGAAATGTCAGAAATAGTTTAAGAAATTGTGGGACTTGCCTGGCGGTCTGGTGGTTAGGACTTTGCGCTTCCGCTGCAGGGGGTGCGGGTCCCATCCGTGGTCAGGGAACTGAGATCCTGCATGCTGTGCGGTGTAGCCAAAGGAAAAAAAAAGAAGGAAAGAACTTGTAACGATTCTTAAAAATGTGTCTGAGTTTCTGGCAGACTTAAATGAGCTGATCCTGCCTTTTTATAGCCCACGTGAAGTTTAAATGCACCAATCTTCCTCTGAATTACACGTGATTATTTTTCTAATGATATGGCCAGCCATCCTTTTACTGAGTAAATTACCCCTAGGTAGTAAAGCACTTTGGAAGGAACATCACTCATTCTTTTAGGTGGGAACACCGTGATGAGTCTGATTTAGCAGAACGGTTGCTGAGGTAGAGCATACCTAATGGCCTGGGAGCCTCTTGCTGGATTGAATCAGTTTGTCAGGGAAAATGCGTTATGTGTATATTACACTGTTTCCACCTGAGACCACATCAAATCATTTTGGAAGTAATTTATTGTAGGATTTGTAACACATACTTAAAAAATTCTAGTCTCAATTAAAGATAAAAGTATTACTTGAAAGGTTTAGACTATTTCCTGAGTATGTTAATTAGACAAGAATGTAAGTAATAACGTAGTTTCAGTTGGCACGGGTTGTTTGTGATTTCCGTAAACATCAGACAGAGTCCTTTACCTGTGACATTTGAGGCGCAACGTGAACTCATATGCCTGGACATAGCGAAGATGAATAAGGGCTCTTATTTCTTTCTGTTTAAGCCAACACTGCTCAGAGTCCGTATAAGAAACTCAAAGAAGCGTTATCATCAGTAGAAGCTTTTGAAAAGCACTACTTAGTAAGTATCCCACATCCCGCCTGTCTGCGCGTGGCAGACAGCCCCTCTCTCTACTAGGCTCTGCTACTCTGCGACCTTCTGAGTGGGATGAGCTGGTGTCTGGGACCCCCCCTTCTTGTTGGCCTTTGACGTTTCTGTGGCAGCCTAGGCAGCTGTCATGAAACCTGGAGTGTGGTTGCTCTGTTAGTATCCGTGGTGCCATAATTAGGCGTAAAAGCTTCTTTGGATATTTATGATTTCGTTCACAAGGGTATTGCTCATTCAGTAGAACGGAAAGCGTAAGAAAGGATAGTGAATGGTGTTCTGTGCACAGAGGAACAGTTTGAACCTGAACAGAGCTATTGCACTTGATTTTAAAGGACTTAGATTTGGACAGTGTTAGAGAGCAGCACAGTAGAGGCTCGGCGGGCCGCCCGCCTCCCGAGTCATGGGTAATCCAGCGCATCTGACAGCAGTCTATAGGACTGTCTCTGCCATCCAGAATGTGAGAGAAATGTTACCCACAGATGGAAAACACTTTGAAAAAAATTATTCTGTGCCTGCTGAGTTCACGTTTCTTTTATTATGATGATTTATAGTTTATGTGCAAGTTAATGACCTTGTATAAATCTCTATCACATAAAAACTCAAATAACACAAACAGAGGTACAAAGTAAAAAATTATGTTATATTAATAAGGAAGTCTTTTGCTTCAGCCTTGGGTAAATAAATGTAGGATTTGTCTAGCATTAAATTTAAAGTACAGAATGATTTGGTTCTTTGCTTTTCCACAGGACTTGTCCCATGCCACCATTGAAATGTATACGAGTATTGGGAGAATTCGATCTGCTAAGTTCGTTGGAAAGGATCTGGCGGAGTTTTACATGTAACTGATTTTGAACTTTTCTTTGAATTTCAGACATCTCACGTGTGTAGTAAGAGGTTTGTTATGTAGGAGTTAATATGAAGTGTACATAACCTTGTAGAACAAAAAATGCAAACTGTTAACCAATCATAATTTCTTTGAAAACCAGAGTGAGTTCAGCTTATTACCCTTAATAATTGTTCCTGATCTTTGTGTTTCTTTCACTTAATTAATTTAACGAACTTATATGTAAATATTATATACATGTAGATAATACATATACTATTATATGCGATACATAGTATGCGTTCTATAGCATTTTCTCTAGTTGCTGTTAAATGCCTCCTCAGAGGATTGAAAGCCTCGAGGTCAGTGACGTGAAGCACGTGATGTGTCAGGTCCGTGAGAGAGGGCTGAGCCGTGAGTGCTTGTGAGCTGGGGTGTGCAAGCACCGTGAGCATTTCTAGTCTGGCTCCAGCTTTGGAGTGGATTCCAGAGGAAAGACTAAACGTGTGGCGTATTTCTCACGTGTTCGATAACCCCTGCTGGCAGCGTAACGGCTAGTTCAAAGCACTGGGAAGAGATACAGATTCTGAGGGAAAAGGTGTTTACGTTTTCTCGAAAGGAATGTGTGTTTGAAATGGTATCTTGAAATCTATAGTTAGTCATTTCATTAGATGAAACAAGAAAGAATAATTTACTCTAACTGGCTGCAGGGCTCCGAGGGGATTTGTAGATCATCTGAGTGAACTTCCTAGTGTTTCAGGTGTGACTGGAGCAGGGAGTCAGTTGCACAGCTGAGTAATGCGGGGCTGGAGGTCGGCTCTCCTGAGTCTCCAGCTAGTGTAGCTGATGACCAAATCAGTAGCCACGTCCTCAGGTGCTGTGAGCTGACGCTTGGGGCTGCAGTGGCGTGATGCTGACCTGCTAACTGGAGGCTTGGGTCCTGGTTCTGGCTTGACCATGGACTAGCCGGGTGATGCTCGGCCTGGGTCTCCAGGGACTGGAAGACAAATGGCCTCCATTCCAGCTCTACAGTGTAAGAATCTTGGGCTGGAGATAGTAACTGAAGAAGTATATAGAAGGTTCTGACCCCTTTAAAAAATGGGGGAGGACTTCCCTGGGGGCGCAGTGGTTAAGAATCCGTCTGCCAGTGCAGGGGACACGGGTTCGAGCCCTGGTCTGGGAAGATCCCACATGCCGCGGAGCAACTAAGCCCGTGCGCCACAACTCCTGAGCCTGCGCTCTAGAGCCCGTGAGCCACAACTACTGAAGCCCGCGCACCTAGAGCCCGTGCTCCACAACAAGAGAATCCACAGCTATGAGAAGCCCGTGCACCGCGACAAAGAACAGACCCTGCTCGCCACAACTAGAGAAAGCCCGTGCACAGCAACGAAGACCCAACGCAGCCAAAAATAAATAAATTTATTTTTTAAATTAAATAAATAAAATAAAAAATGGGGAAGAGGACCATAAAATCTAGAGAAACCAACACATGTAATTGATAGGTTTAAAATTTATTTGAGAATTTGGGAACTCTCATTGCTTCAGAAGTAAGCCTGGGATGTTGTCCTAGGATGCTTAGATAAGAGCGAGTGCTTGTTTGGTGTTGGCCTTCATCCCATGAAGTCAGTAGCCCCAGCCCTCTGGGAAAGGCCAGGGCATCCATGTTGTCACTGAAGCTTTGGCAAGCTCTCACTAATTGGGTTTTAAACTTTGCTGTATTCTGAACGTCTTGAGGGTTTAAATGTGGGTGATCAGCGTTGATATTTAAATTCCTCATAGTTCTCTGTAACTCTTTGAAACCTGCTCAGTGCTTTTGCCTGAGTTTCCGACTTGAGTCAAGCTCCCCTGTCGGCTGGCCTGTGTAGACCACTCTGTGTTGGCCTGTCTTCAGCAGTTAGTGTGACCCCGAGCCCAGGTTTCGAAGCTTCCTCCATAACTAGTTGTGTGCCTGTGGACAAAGCCTTCCACTTTCTTCATGGTTGGTGTTCTTATGTCAGCTTGAAATCGATGCCCTCACGTTCTTATCCGGAGATTCAACTCTGAAGGCTCTTTGGCTAGTGTAGGATGCGGGGCAAACAGCGTGTGTGGGATTCTCAGCCTGAGCGCATTTCTCAGGTCCAGTTAGGTGTTCCTGATTTCTTGTTCTTTCTCATATTGGGGTTGGGGGGGGGGAGGTGCTCAGAGAAGGACTGTCTGCAGATGGCACCAGTTTCATGGTGTGGGGTTGTCAAGGGTGGGAGAGCAGGCCGTGAAAGGTTATGTCTGAGTTTGTTGGTGATCACGACCCATAATGAAAGCTTCTGTTTGTTGATTTGCAAGGAGGAAGAAGTCTCCCCAGAAGGCAGAAATCTATCTTCAAGGAGCCTTGAAGAATTACCTGGCTGAGGGCTGGGCACTGCCTATCACACACACGAGGAAGCAACTAGCTGAATGTCAGAAACACCTTGGACAAATTGAAAAGTATCCTTTAAGTTGAATACGTTCATGAAGTAGGAGGATTGCTTTCTCTCTGTACGGCAGCAGTGCCCACCACTGAGGGTTTAATGAGTACCTCATAACTAGGAGAGAAAAGCCTGCCTTGATACGTGTACTGTGTTGGCTAGAAGCTGGTGCCTAGTCAGCGTATCTGACCTCTGCTTGAGTTCCTGATACCCTAGAGAAAGGGGAACACCCATCGGGATGCAACGTCTGAGGACTGGAGGGGCTGTGTGCTCAGTGCCCCAGCGTGTGGTCCTCTCAGGCCCCTTGACTCTGCACTCAGCTACCTTCAGACCAGCAGCCTCCTGGCCAGCGACCGGCACCTGACTGAGAACGAGCGGGAGTACTTCTGCAGAGAGATTCTCAGCTTCGCCAACCGGCAGGCAGACAGCCCAGGTAAGGCTTGTTTTCAAACGTTGCTATGAAAAATTTCAAATGTCATAGAAAAGCAAAAACGATAGTAACAGTGTGTGTACTCTGTACTGACCACCTAGATTCAGCAGTTGTTAACATTTTGCCGTGTAGCAAACGTGTGTCTGTATCTTTCTTTTTTCTTGTTGCTGAACTTCAGAGCAGCTCCAGACCCTGGAACAGGGTGGCATCTTCTGAAAGCAAAGGTGATTCCCCTAACCACCCTGCCCACAGGTGGACAAGGTTCTAAGTCGGGCTACCAAGTTAGCCCAGATCTGCCCCATTGTCCTGAAAAGTGTCTTTACAAGTTATTTTATATTCAAAACAGTTGGGCTCTACAGTCCAGTCAGGGGCCCCACACTGCATCTGGCTGCTGTATCTCATCCCTCCTTTAGCTTAGAGCAGTCTTTCCCTCTCGCTTTCTTCCTTTTTTCCAGACACTGACCTTTTCAAATGCAACAGCTTTACTGAGATAGGATTCACAGCGTGCAGTATACGACTCGGGCTTTTGGTGTCGTCACAGACACGTGCGCCCGTCCCACGGTCCGTGTTAGAGCACTTTTATCACCTGAAAGAAACCCCACACTTATTTCCTCCCAACCTCCTCCTACCACCCCCCCATCCCCCCAAGTCCCCGGGAACCACTAAATCCACTGTCTGTCCCTGAAGATACGTGTTCTGGATATTTCACGTAAATGGAATCATACAACATGTGTTTTGTGGTGACCGGCTTATTTCACTCAGCACAGTGTTTTCAGGATTCAACTATGTTGTAGCGTGTGTCAGCATTTCATTCCTTTTTGTGACTGAATAATATTCCGTGGTATGGATGGACCACACTGTGTTCATCCCTTCAGCGGTTGTTTGACAACAGGGTTGTAAGGCACTGACTTTTTAAAGACATCGAGCCACTGGTCTCATAGACTGTCTCACTGTCTGAAGTTTCTTGAGTATTTCCTTATGGGAATGTCCAACAGCAAGGTAGATCTCAAAGCCTTAGGTTCAGGCTAAATGTTTTGGCAAATATACTTTGAGAATTGCCGTGTAGTAAGATTAACTTTATTGTAATACTGAGCTTCTCATGTTCAGTTTATCAAGAAGAGTATTTATGTAAAATAGTCACTGTCTTAGTCAGCTCGAGCTGCCATAACTAAATGCCGCAGACCGGACGCTTCAACAGCGGGTGTTTATTTTCTCACAGTTCTGGAGGCTGACATCTGAGCTCAGGATGCCAGCAGGGTGGGTGTCTGATGAGGCCCCTCTTCCTGGCTTGTCCCTTCAAGGCAAGGGGTTGAGGCGGGGGTGGGTGGATGGAAGGGAGGTGGAGAGAGAGACCTGGAGAGAGGGAGGGAGCGGGAAGGGAGGTGCGGGGAGACGGAGAGGGCTGTCTGGTGCGTCCTCCTACAAGGGCGTGCGTCCCTCATGACCTCATCAAACCCCTACCTCATCAAACCCCTACTGTGGGGTAGGGCTTCCACTTAAGAATTTTGGCGGGACCGCATTCCGTCCATAGCGGTTGCTAACTGCTTGAAAGCCAGTGTTTCCAGAGGTTTTGGCTTCGGGTTGCTGTGGTCGTTGCCTGCTGGGGTGCGCGTCACGCACATCGAGCCATCTGCATGGGTTTCTCAGGGGCAGCGTGGCACTGATGTTGTGTTTTAGAACCTTTAATGTGCCCAGACTGGTCATTGTAGAGCCGCGTGCCGAATCTGCTGTGTGTGTGGCACGTGCGTGAGACTGTGCAGTTACGCTTTTCCTGCCAGCTTTCCGTGGCGTCTCTGTGAAGAAAATATTCCGTGATTGTCCCTGTTTTCTTGTTGATTTTATGGCATCAGTCTCGGCACCGCCTCCCTTATCAGTGCAGTGGCCTTGTGGATGTTCTAGACACACCAGTGCTTGTGGAGAGGAAGTTGGAGGATGCAGTGGGTTCTCCCCTGATGGTGCCTCTGGGGCTGGGGACCTGCTGCCCTCCTGGCTCCTCACTTCACTGGCTGGCCTCACAGGGTGGCACACACCTTGGGTTCATTTCCAGATGTACAGGGGGGTTGTTTGGGCATCTTTACTGGAGAATCTTTCTGTGCGTGGGAAGGTGGTGGAATCCCCTGAAACAGCTCTGGGAATTGGACTTTACAAATCTTGTTGGGAAATTGAGGAGTTAGTTGACCTGTATTTTCTCTTGGGTTTGCCAAAACAGGAGTTAGAAACCTTAATTTCTTCAGGTTTTATGATTTCCAGGAGTTATCTAGGCATGTGTTTCTGTTCTCTTTTTGACAAAATAACTCTTTTTGGTGTGTGAAGATGGCACAAGGTTGGGAGGGTCTGAACCATCTCTTTTGCACGTGATTGCTTCTTGCGGGCCCGATGGTGGCCCAGTCCTGCAGTCTCTGTAGCATCTGGAAGTGTGACTTAGGAAGTAAAACATGGTACTGTATATTCACAGGTCACAAAATAGTACTCCCTATGCATTCTTTTGCACAACTGAGAGATCTCCATTTTACCCCTTCCAATGCTGTGGTCCATGTGGGTGGTGTCTTGTCCGTGGAGATAACCGTGTGCAGTCAGATGCCCGTGCCTGTCCACGTGGAGCAGATTGCCATCAACGTCCACTTCAGCATCGAGAAAAACAACTACCGGAAGACTGCTGAGTGGCTCACCAAGCACAAGACGGCCAACGGGATTGTCAGCTTCCCGGCAGAGACCTTGCCTTTCCCCACATCCCAGAACAGCCTGCCCGCGCTGGAGCTATGCGAGACGTTTGAGAGGAGTCCTTCCGACAATTCCTTGCACACAACAGGGATTATCTGCAAAAACGTCCACATGCTCCTAAGGAAGCAGGAGAGTGGCGCGTCCCTGGAAGCGCCCTCGGGTGCCTCACTGGAGGCTGGGGCCGTCGTGCTGAAGTGCGCCGCTGTGACCCTGGAGCCAGGGCCCAACGCGGTCACGTTCAGGACGCAGGTATGTGTTGGGCTGGGGAGTTTTCTTCAGGGGTGGTCGGGAGCGGGTGCCACTTGCAAGAACCCTCTGAAGAAGCTTAGAATCCAGTAGACGTCTCTGCCCGGTTAACCTGGCTTTGGTTTTCATCCTTAAAGAAAAACAGACTGATGTTTTGAAAAAACCTTTTGTGCTTATGTGATTGTAAGGCAGCTGGTAAATTTTGAGTGAAGTTCTTGATGTAGGTAGTCATTTGTGCTCGCGCTGGGTAGTTAGACTTTGCCCCTTCGTGTTAGAACGCGCCGTCATTTGCTACAACGAGGGACTTGCAGAGAAGATGGTGCTTTCATGTTAAACTCTCCTCTCCTTTTGTGTCTGCCTGGATGGGTGTCAAAACAGTTGTCTCTGCCCCGCTCTGATACAGATCTTCCTCCGGTGCAGCGGGTTCTGTTAGTCCCACTGACCCATGAGGCCAGGGGAGAGTACAGCTATTTGCCACGTGTGTTTTTAGTCTAGTCTTAGAGCAGGTCTTAAATTTCGTGCTCCCTGTCTCCATTAAATACCTTTTCCAGAAGAGAAAGCCACAGATAAAGCTTATTAAATTGAGAATGCATTATTAAGCGTAAAGTCAAACTTAAGCATCAGTTACTCAGAAAATCCTCGATTGAGCGATGCTGAGGGATCTTTTGAACAGCCCGCGTGTAGACGCGTTAGCACAGAGCTGCAGGATAAAGTGGGCGAGAAAAACGGTCCCTTCAGAGATTATGGCTCAGCCTCCCCTTGAGAAGCTCGTCACTGCAGGAACGGGGGATGGCTGTGCGAATGCGCGGTTTTGCCCCCAGGCCAAGGAGCCGGGAACCTACACGCTGCGGCAGCTGTGCGCCTCGGTGGGCCCGGTGTGGTTCGTCCTTCCTCACATCTACCCGCTGGTGCAGTATGACGTGTATTCGCAGGAGCCGCAGCTGCACGTGGAGCCGCTGGCCGGTGAGTGGGCCGCGGGGGCTCTGCGGGGGTTCTGCGCTGCCCTCGGCTCCTTTACTCTAAGGGAGCGCGTGGAAGGAGGGCTTTCTGCAGCGTCACTCACGCTTGCGGCCCTCGGTGGCTGTGTCCCTCTGTAAGAGACGCTTGGGGGAGCATCCTGGAGATTTTGCCTGGGAACTGACTCTGGCTCTTTTGTTCATCTGAATACTTGCTTTTCTGTAATTGCTACTTCCATGTTTACTAAACATTAGCTGAGAAAAATGAGCTAAATCTCAGCTGATGTCTACTGCAGAGAATTTAATAAGTAAATACCATTTCCTGCTTAGAGTTCCATTTCAGAGGCTGAATGCTAGATTAGTTATGGTCTGTGCTCTGATCAAAAGTCCTTTCCTTTGAAAGTGTTGATTAACCTTGACCCCCGGGCATGGCATTTGAGAAATTCAGTGCTGCTGTCCTTTTGGTTAAGTCCTACGACTAGGAGGAGTTGGTGTAAACAAGTTATTGAAGACCACGTGGCGCTTCAGTAAAACACTAATAATGAGTGAGTGTCTCTGTGGTTTAGGCTAGAAACAATGTATTTATTTGCTTGCTTGCTTCCATTTGGGGGAAAAAAAAATCAAGGAAAGCATTTTTTTCTATTTAATCTCTCTAAACTACCTATTTTTATGCTTTTAAACTTCTCCCCTGGCTACCTGGAAAGGCCCTCAGCTGCGGAACACAGCAGTCTCTCAGTGGTTCTTGCCTCAGAGAAACTTTTGTGAGAAAGGCCGAGCCCTGCGGCTGTGAGAGCCTGGGAGGTGCTGGCTCACACCTCTCCCTGCCCCGGCCCAGCACTCCCTTGCTCACCTCCCGCCTCTTCTCTCTCTGTCTCTCTCTCTCTCTCTCT
>RJWK010023373.1:0-29141 GCA_004363435.1 Platanista minor
ATGGGCAGAAGACCTAAAAAGACATTTCTCCAAAGAAGATATCCAGACTGCCAACAAACACATGAAAGAATGCTCAACATCATTAATCATTAGAGAAATGCAAATCAAAACTACAATGAGATATCATCTCACACCAGTCAGAATGGCCATCATCAAAAAATCTAGAAACAATAAATGCTGGAGAGGCTGTGGAGAAAAGAGAACACTCTTGCACTGCTGGTGGGAATGTGAATTGGTCCAGCCACTATGGAGAACAGTATGGAGGTTCCTTAAAAAACTACAAATAGAACTACCATGTGACCCAGCAATCCCACTACTGGGCATATACCCTGAGAAAACCATAATTCAAAAAGAGTCATGCACCAAAATATTCATTGCAGCTCCATTTACAATAGCCAGGAGATGGAAACAACCTAAGTGTCCATCATCGGATGAATGGATAAAGAAGATGTGGCACATATATACAATGGAATATTACTCAGCCATAAAAAGAAACGAAATGGAGTTATTTGTAATGAGGTGGATGGACCTAGAGTCTGTCATACAGAGTGAAGTAAGTCAGAAAGAGAAAGACAAATACCATATGCTAACACATATGGAATCTAAGAAAAAAAGAAGTGTTGTGAAGGGCCTGGGGGCAGGACAGGAATAAAGACACAGATCTACTAGAGAATGGACTTGAGGATATGGGGAGGGGGAAGGGTAAGCTGTGATAAAGTGAGGGAGTGGCATGGACATATGTACACTACCAAACGTAAAATAGATAGCTAGTGGGAAGCAGCCGCATAGCACAGGGAGATCAGCTCAATGCTTTGTGATCACCTGGATGGGTGGGATGGGGAGGGTGGAAGGGAGGTAGATGCAAGAGGGAGGAGATATGCGAACATATGTATATGTATAATTGATTCACTTTGTTATAAAGCAGAAACTAACACCATTGTAAAGCAATTATACTCCAATAAAGATGTTAAAAAAAAAAAAAAAAAAAAAGCTTGTCCTCAAAGACGGTCTCTCCCTTTCATAGATTCATGGTCCAACATGGAAGAGATAGGTCATTCTCCAGTGTTTGCCTACAGTACCTTATGTTAGAGTCTTGATTTTTAAAAATCTCTCTGTTATCTTAGCAGGGTGGCATGACACCCTTCAAAGTCCATGCCTGTGTTCCTGAGTGGACCGTTTCTTCTGTAATGCGGGCCAGGGGCCCAGGTTCTCAGGGCAGCTTGGCTGGGGCCCCTTGGGGCCCTGGATGGCCTCTCTCTGCCATGTGCCTCTTCTGCCAGGGGCTGCCAGGTTGATGCCTGAGCTTTCCCCAGCTGCAGCAGCCAGTTCAGCTTTGCACCCTGAGTCAGGAGGGCTGCTGGGAAGGGGTGTCAAGGTGGGTGCTGTTTTCACCTACCCTGGAAGCTTCCACCTGGTGGAAGGTTTTCTGCCACCTTTAGTTCACATCTGGGAGTTCTGAGAGCTCTCAACCCAGAAAATGTGATGCGTAACCTGCTGTATTATGATAAAAGACAATGTGTGTGAAAGATAAATGTAAGTGGAGATTATTTCTTTTCAAGGAGCTTATTCACAGTCCGGCCTTAGCTGTTCGCAGTAGAGCAGATGCTCTGTGTGATGGTGGAAAGGGCTCAGCATGCACTCGCAGGGGTGGGGATGGAAATCCCTAGACGGGCGATTTCTTTCAAGTCCTAGGGAAACGGGCAAGACTCCCATGGGTCCCACTGTTTCTCAATCTACCCGTTTAAATACACAAGGATCTCGGAACCAGAGATGGGGCTGAGCTTTAGATGAGGGTTGATCCCTCCTTCCCTGCTCTCGGCATGAAGAGGCCATCATGGTGCTCTCCCTTTGTCTGTCAGGAAGAGGCGTTTCTCCTCTGGGGAGCTCATGCTTTGGTGCAGAAAGGACCAGAACCAGACCGACGTGGGTGGGTGGGAATCCAGCTGTCCTCTGTAATGGCGAGGCTTTGGGGATGAAGCGCAGCATTTCTGAGTGTTGGGCACTCCTGCCTACCTGAGCCCCGGACAAGAGGCTGGCTGAACGGGGTGAGCAGTGGGGCAGCTCTCAGCACAGACCCTGGGGCATTGTAGGTGCTTGACAAACATCGGTTACTTTCCTCATCTTTGCTGCTCCTGGGGTGAAGGGGGAGGTCCTAACAAAGCCTTCGTAAGGGCTATTCTTCATTCTAGCACATCATGGGTGCCTGTGCAAAATCTCAGCTGTTTTCTGTCGCTTTCCTCAAGGTTTGGAGTTCTAAGGATGCTAGCTAATCACTCAGTCTAGCTTCAGGAATTTATCTCCCGCCTGTGACAGCTTCTTTCTTCTCCTCTCCTGTCTGCCTTTTTGGGGACAGGGTCTTCGGGACCATCCACCACTGTGAGCCACACCTGCAGGGGTTCTGGGAAGCAAGGGCTCAGCCTGGTCATCCCCACAGAGAGGAGGCCTGTCTCACCAGCCTAGCTCCGGCTGGAGGTTTAGTTCCCATTAACCTAGTTACTCAGCAGATGGAGGCTGCACTTCTCAATTCCTGCTGCATTCCAGGGTCCAGAGGAGAGGCTGTCACCACGTGCCTTTCCTGGCGAGGCTGCCCCAGCAGGCGTGGATGGGGACTCACCGTGAATTGCTCTGGGTGGCTTGGAACTCAGAAACCTGCGGAAAGTCCCGATAGAACTTAGGGAGAAAGTAGAAAGGAAAGGGAGCTGGGAAACGGGGGTTAACGGGAAGCAGACAGCAGAGGCTGAGTCAGGGCTATTGGTTCAGAGCAACCTGCTGGATTGCCTGGGCCCCTCCTCCCTTTACCTGGAGCTGGGCTGGCTCTGCAGGCGTTTGCAGGAGCATCACTTCCTGCTTCCCGCTTCAGGTAATCACAGGCTTCCAGGTTTCTTGGGTCATATTCCACCTTTCAGGAGCTGACCCTGCCCTGACTTGAGGACAACCTTATCTTATGCCACTTGGAGCAATAATGATCCCATCTGCCAGGAAGGTAGCAAAAACAGAAAACTTCCCCATCAAGATGTGTCTCAGAACTGGCTGCTGTGGATGGCAGGCAACTCTGGGAAAGGCACGAAAGTTTGCTCTGCTCCCTGCCTGGTGGCAGCCTCAGTGATTGCGCTGGAACCTGGGAGACTGGTTGTTGGGTTGAGAATGGGATGGAGGGCGGGAAGAGAAGTAATTTTTCTGTTGAATTAATTCTAATTCCAACAGCAATTCATAACACAGTTTTTGGACATTCAAACAATTTTAACTAAACATTGAAAACATGCATTGCTATTCTGGGACTCAAAATTGAAAAGCACTGCTATTTTTGCACTGTCATTATATTTTTATGACTTTGGTTCACATTGGGGTATAAGATTCAGTAAATAATTGTTAAAAGCAGAGTCACTTGCTCAAAAATATTTTATGAGCATAATTTTTGGAATGGCTGAACTTTCCACTAGATTTTTTCCCCTCTGTGTATAAGGAAACTCTTTATTTTTCTGTTTGTTAACGATGCTTCTCCTTCCTGATTGAGGCACAGGTGCTGGCCTGACCCATCCGAGGTGTTTCTGGGTCTGGATGATGCAGCCAGCCTTGTTGTTTTCCCTACGGTTTTCTTGGAAGGACCATGGTTGTATTCCAGGCTCAGCCTGCTTTCCGTTGGTGCTTACATCAAGATACGAATGTTGCAGCCTCCCTGGAGACTCTGGGCCTCCAGAACCTGCCATGGTTTTCATTCTTGGGTCAAGAATGGCAGGTTCTCTGCTCATCGGTTCTTGTGCATCCACCGTGTGTGGTAGACATGTGAAACTCCCCTCCCCACCCCCTCTACCCCCATCTTAGTAATGACTGGGTGTACAGGGACATTCCCCAGAGGTGCTGGGAGGTTCTTCAGGATGACAGGTTGGTGCACAATCAAGAAACCCCTAGTTATGAACTCCAGGGACCACCATTCAGGGAGGGGGCCCTGCTCCAGGTGTCTTGTCCAGCCCATCACAGACAAGAGCTGACTACTGACAGCAACACTGTGGGTGGTGCGAACCCACCTTAGAGATGAGCAGTCTGAGGGGGAAGGTGCTGAGGGGCCTGCCCAAAGCCGAGCAGCTAGCAAGTGACAGGGACACATTTGTGTGGCCCTCACTGTGTCCCCACCATGGTGACAGGGTGTCTGAGCGTACTGCACTGTCAGGGGTCATCCATCCTATTTCAGTGCCACTTCAATCTCCTTCGACAAAGTTGCTGGGCTACGAGGTCCTTGGGGGCAGGCTGCCCAAACAAGGTGCCCGTCTGGCCCCGTTGGAGGCACATCCATGCTGCCTCCCAGACCTGTCTGTACACTCCAGCCTGTGTATCATGGTTCCTGAATCCTGGGGGGCAGAGACAGACTGCAAAACAACGTGTGCTGTGCTCCTGTTTTGACTTCAACCTGGCTCCTTAAGTAGTCTTGGCCTTCAAATTGTAAGTATAACTCTTTTTAGAAAGCAAGCAAACAAGTAGGGTAAGTGTTTCTTGCTGCCGCCATTTTGCTTTCTTTATGGCCATTTCTAGGACCTGCAGCAGCAGTAGAATACAGCATTTTGATATTCGAAACGTCCTTGAAAAGGCCGTAGTAATACCGTCCACTGCTAATACTGTTATCCCAATACGTTCCCTTCTGAGTTTTTTACTAGCATACCTGACAAAATAGTTGCCACTCTTATCCTGCTCTTTCATTTGGGGGATGTTTGTCCTGAAAAAAACTGAAGCGTGGAGGTGCTCAATGATTGGCGCTCTGAAGGACTCCCCAAACGACAAAGCCAGTCACCTCCTCCCTCTGTGACTCTCAGCTGTATATTTGTCAGTGTCAGGCATCCCAAGAGCTCTCAGTCTCTGATTTTCGACTACTTTCACCTTCATTTAAGGTTTCCTGAAATGTGTAGTGTTAGAGTATTTCTCACCTAGAGTCTGCTTTTTTTCCCCCAGTGAAACCTCATAGTGTCGGCCAGTGGTGATGACCGAAGATGGAAGCTTTGGGCAGGAAACGTGGGAAATGGGATGTGAAAACTGGCCCTTATGGAAACCACAGAAAAGTACGCTGAGGTCCTTTCAACCAGGTGTGATGGGAGGAGTCCACGAGGAAGGCTGTTAGTGCACTTTTAGTGTGTGTGGACCCATTAAGATGATGAGGCCACAGATTAAAATTTTCCGCTTCCGAATAATGAAGCTTAGGTATCCATATATTACTTCAGGTAAATAGATGGCATGCCACACAATTTCAGAACTATAAAATACCTAAAGCGGAGTTTCCAAAATGGGCTTCAGTTGCACCAAAACAAAACATTCAGGTTAACTGAGTCTATGCCATTGATTAAATTTTACCGTGGGAAAAACTACAACCAAAAGACTAAGTTAGAAGGAGGAAGTAGTTTTACTCAGGGAACCAAGTAGTGTTTGAGATTCATTTTATGAATTTAGAATCAGACACTGGTAAGTTATTTTTATGGTTTCATAAGTTGTAATTTAGAAATTATTATTCCTGTTTTGTCTCCGTTACCTTGCTTCCTAATTTCTAAAAGGGACTAGCTTAGGAAATAGAAGGTAACAATGTACAATTATTAAATTGTAAATGTTTATTAGGTGGCAGACATCCATTACCCCTTTATCATCTCATCCAACCTCCACAAACCCTCATGAGGTCAATAAAAGAATAACCCATTTACAGATTAGACAACTGAGCTTCAGAAAACTCAGGCATCTCACTCCAGGTCTAAGTATTGCTAAGAATGTGGCAGCCTGGGAAATACACCCAGGTGTGTTGGAGTCTGAAAATTGCATTTTCTCTATTTCATTACACATCTGACGAGATGCTCACGTAACCCACTGTGAGATATTACCTATAATTATAAAAATACAGGGAACTTTGTATGTCATGTGCCTGCATCTCACTCATCATTAAACCCCAGGGAGAACTCAGTGGTAACAGTGATCAGGTCTCCCGTCACCCAACCAGTCATAACAGTGTCACTAAATTCTCCGAGTGAGGAGAAGGGCATTGAAAATATTGGAAAGCTATTCAACACGTGCCTTTTATGGCCTGTCTAATGGAGATGTGTGAGTTTGTACATTTTTCATGGTCTTCATCTGAATCCAGATAGTAAATGCTTTGTTAAGATTTAAAGCCCAGGAAATAAGTCCATTACCATTCTCCGTAGGTGCCACTTAGATGCTTCTAAGCCACATCTGTTGAGATGGAGTGGCATTCCCGGTAATTTTGGCCACATAGTGGCTGCGCAGTTGTTCCAGAATGTGGAAGCATGGGGCCAAAGTGAAGCCTGGAGCAGCCTGAGCTCTTTAAGTGGTCCTCTCCCAGCACCAGAACCAGAAGCATCATTGCCTGCTACCCTCGGGAAGGCAGAATCACTGGGGCCCAGTCTGGCTGCTCCCAGACCAATCAGATACTGGACACGTGATGCTAATGGGATTCACAGACGATGTATTTTTTTTCTGAGACAAAGTCCCACATCCTGCCCAACTGGATCAGTGTGGTCGGGTAAATGCCATGTTACCCCATGAGGAACATCCTGACAAAGAAATGAGAATGTCTGTCAGAGCCCCAGCCAACACACCGGAGAGAGGCTTCCTTCCACACTCCTTGTGCTCTTGCGGGCTCTGTCACCTGCAGTCATCCCTCGGGGAGGGGTCCTCTGCCCTGCTCGCAGCCTGCTGTTACAGCAGCACAGGGGCTCCATGTGGGCTGCCGCTGAGAGAAAGGGCTCCTGGCTCTAAGGGGACTCAAATGAATTAATTTTTCTTTGTAGTTATGCTGTCCCTTGAACCATGTTTTATTTATTTCTTGGTGAAATCAATGTAAGAATTCATTTTTATCCTTTTTAAATTGCATTTTACTATTTTGACTATGAAAACCTGTGCAGGTCAAAAGTTAAAAGCCCAGGCCCAGGAATTCTTAAATCTCAAGTCTCAATCCTAGCTCCCCATCCCCTGTGGTCTGTCTCTTGTATGTCATCCATTCTCATGAGTTTCTGGGGTATCTTTCTTGTGCTTCTTTTTGCAAAAATAAGCAAGTCTATACAGACATTCATTTATTTTTCTATCTTTTTAAAAGGACTAGCACGCTTTCTCCACTTTTTTTCTTTTTTGCAGTTTGCTTAAAGACCTATCTGGAAATCACTCTACGTCAGTTCACAGAGACCTTCCTTGTTCTTTTTCCATCTGTGTAGACTGCTCTGCATGGACGTAGCAGCATTTCTTCAACTTTCTCTAGTGGAGAGTTACCTGCTTTGTTTCACCTCCACCAGGAGATCTAGGAGTAAGCTGCTGTGCAGTACAGGGTGTGGCCTGCCTGGGGGACACACAGGACACTTCCCATAAGTGAAGCTTGCTGAAAATATTAACCTGAGTCTAATCATGAGGAAACAAAAGGACAAATCAGACTGTGAAATGCTCTTCCATAAAGTCAAGACCAGGAAAGACAAAACAACGAATAAGAGGGAGCTGTGGAGTGAAAGAAATAAAGACACAGAGCTATCAATTTTATCTTGGGTCTTGGTTGGGTCCTGGATGGAACTGAAAAACAAAAAGCTCTAAGTGACATTTGGGGAACAACTGAGGCCCTTTGAATATGAACTGTGTACTAAATAATCCTTTAAATCCATGTTAACATCTTGGGTGTGACAATGGTATTGATGTACTGTAGTTTGGGGAGCTTTTTTGATGAAGGATTTAGGGGTAGAAAAAAAAAAAAAGAAAGGGTTCTGAGACACAGATGAAGGGTCCTGGTAGAATACATCTACTACAGGACAGGTATTCAAGTTATATTTGATGAATAAATGGATTGAAAGAATGGATAAACATAAAACATATATAAAAGTTAAAATGAAATAAAAATACTCACTTTCTTCACCACAGGAATTCTGAAAGGACAATTCATATCTTCTTGTTCTCACAGGGATTTAAAAGACTAGCGCTCCTAGGTGTTCAAGTCAAAAGGTCCAGGGCAATGCTAAATGCAGAATCTTCTACTAGTCATCAACTTGCGGCTACTGCAGTCTTTCTGTCTCATCCTCCCACCCCACTCCTCATCGTGACGTCTACAATTTATTTTCCTGTGGTTCAGGTAAAGAGAGTGAGCATGTGCACGTGTGTGTATGTGTGTGTGTGTGTGCATGTGTGTGACAGTGACAGAAAGATGGAGAAACCAACAGAAAGGGAAACAGGAAAGAAGCAAATATGACTCCACATTGGCACCCCATAAACCCGTAAATCCAGGTAAAAAGTATATGGATGTTCATTGTGCTGTTTTCTCATAGGTTTGAAATGTTTCAAAATCAACAAGTTGGAGGAAACTTTCTCTCTTAAGACAAAAAGCCCGAAAGGGGTTCTGCTCTTGGTTGGTCCCCCTTTTGCAACAGCACGAGGCTGTTGGAGAAATCTTTTTTTTTTTTTTCACGGGCCCAGCCGCCCCGCAGCATGTGGGATCTTCCCGGACCGGGCCACAAACCCGCGTACCCTGCATCGGGTGGCGGACTCTCAACCACTGCGCCACCAGGGAAGCCCTGGAGAAATCCTTTTGTGGTCTCAAAATTCAGGCTGTTACTTTTGTTGTTAATTCAAGCAGATTTAAGCAAGTGAAGTCAATTCTGAAGTAAAATGTGAGGATGCCACAGTTTAGAATTTAGGCCACGCCCACACTATTCTTTGTTGTTTGCATTTTCTCTGCTGTGTTGGCTCTGCCTGTGGGTCCCGGGGGTCCCCACCCCCTGCACGGGTGGGACCTCTGAGCTTCATTGCGGACCCTATTCTAGGTTCCAAATGAATCCCGAAGTTCCCCTTGGTGTCGTGAGGAGAGAGCCCGTGTGTGTCCGGGACTAAGATGTGTGTTCCCCATGAAATCGGACCCTGGGGTCTGGCCTGGAGCAGTTGAGTGGCTCCCACCTTTCCCAGAATGCTGGGGACCTGGGGTCCCTTAAGCTTCCCAACAGGCGGGGCAGGATGTTTGGGTGACAGGTCCAGCTAGGACTTGCTCACCTATGAAGTGCCAGGATAGGCCTTTGTAGAATTGGGGCAAATCTCCCGGGAACCTCGCCAAGCAGGACCAAGGACAGGATGGGGCCGGGATCCCTGATGCTGCGCTGCGGTTAGGTACCCTGGGTCCCCATTCTGAGGGCACTGAGCTGTGGTGACTTGGAGCCAAAGGCAGGACCACTGGACACGGCACCCATACACCTCCGTGAAGGGGCCGCTGCCCCCAGAGACCGGGCTTGGAGGCAGCAAGAGTAGGGCCCTGGGGGGACGAAGATGTTCCCCCCAAGCGGTGCTTTGTGCTCTTTTCATCCTGTCCTCTCCATCCCCTTGGTGGAGAGGTTCTGTGTCACTCAGCTCTCCTTACAGAGCTGCTTTTCCTAAACTCCATTCAGTGCTCGGGGGAAATTCGGTAGAACAGTGGATAATTAAATATCGTGTTTCCTTGATTCTAAGGTGCTGACAACCGTAATATGTACCATTAACTGAATGACAGTTTTTCTGGAATTCATCGGATATGTCACGCCAACAGTGCTTCCCAGATGCACCCTGACTTCAGAAACGTTTTTTCAAAGCACCCGAACGCAAGGAAATACTGTGAGTTTGGGAAACGTCGGGTTAGATTAGGTGTGTCTTTCCTGCAGACCTTTCCAAAAACTGGACCCACTTAGAGTCGCTGCCATTTCCACAGAGCTGCGACGGGCAGTTTGTCAAATTCAGGTCTGCAGCAAGGGTCTGGCTCCACCTCCCAGGGCCCTGGGTTGGCGCCCACCTGGAGACCTGAGTCACTCCATCAGCTGTCTCTGTGCCGGTCCTAATTCTCCCAGGTCTGCTATTCGGGAGCTGCTGTGACTCTGGAGCTGGGGGACTTGTGCATCCAACCAACCTGACCCTCAGCCCTCCTCTCTCCTGGGGAAGCTGTTAGGTTCCCTGGTTTCCTCAGGGCACCCCCAGTGCAAACCGGCCACCAGGGGGACTCAGTATCGCGCAGCCCCGCATCGGCCCCGGAGTGGGGCGAGATGTGTCTTCACATCCTCCGGCCTACCGGTTTTCGTATCCCAGCGCCTCTCAAGACCTCCTCGGCCCGCGGGATTCCAGCATCCAGGGCTTTTCCAGCCCTGACCCTAGGTTCCTCCAGGTCCTGTTTCTATGACTCGCTGTGATCCTAAAAGTGCTGGAAGGTGGAGCCTACCCGCAGGCGACACCCACAGCCAAGCGGTGTCCTGGTACCTCGCGGCCGCAGCACGTACATGCACATCATGGGTGCACAGGCACAGACTCGTGTAGAGAGATAGTTAGGGACGCGAGAGCTTGCGATCCGTTTATTCAGCAAATATTTCCTGAACGTCTTTCCTGTGCCAGGATCCGTCTAGGCTCAGAGACGCGGCATGGACCCCGCAGAAGGGGCACCTTGTATTCTGGGGGTGGGAAACCATCCACACGTTCACGTGGAATAACCGAGGAAACTGGCAGTGCAAGTGCCGAGGAGAAGAGAGAAGGCGGGTGGGGAGTGAGAGCTCCCTGCACGGCCGGGCCTGGGGGCCCTGGTGGTGCCTCACAGGACAGTAGACGTCACCTGCAGGTGGGAACCTCCCTGCGCTGAAATCCCCTCTGTCAAACTGCCCTGGGGTGGGACGGCCCTGGGGTAGGGGGGCTGTGGACATTTGGGGACCTGGGGCAGCACAAACTGGGATCCCCTGGTGGAGTCAGTGAACGCAGACGTGGTTTGTGAACACAGCCTCCCATAGGGACTCGGCCTTTAGTGGGCCTGTGTCTGTCCCCCACGAGGCCACCCACGTGGCTCAGGGCATGAAGACCCCCGGCCAGAGGGACCAGCTCCCAGCAGGTGTGTCTCAGGGGCCACACCGGAAGCTAGGCCTGCAGTGTGGGATGCCAGGCATTCTTCCAATCGTCTGTTTGCAGAGTTGGAAATGGAGGGGATTCAGGTCTCCTCCACGCTTGGTCTGAGCCGTAACTCTGGCCCTTCCAGAATGTTCTTTCCAGTGCAGCATGTTCCACTGTAGATGCAGGATCCTTTCTCTCTCTCTTTTTTTTTTTTTTTAAACAGAAAATAGACCAACATGGAATTTACCAGGATTTTGTTTGCCGAGCACAGACTTTTTGCATTACCATGAAGAGCAAGCTCACCTACGCGTGATGTACGTGGTCCTGCATTCGGAACACTAGAGATAAAAACCAGATTTCAGTCAGCTGCGCTACATCATCGATCTCTCCTCACTGTAGAAAGATGATATTAGTAAATCACTGTTATAAGAAGCAATAAAAACAGGGAAAACCATGTTATAAAAGTGTGTCTGGGGCTTCCCTGGTGGCGCAGTGGTTGAGAGTCCGCCTGCTGATGCAGGGGACACGGGTTCGCGCCCCGGTCCGGGAAGATCCCACATGCCGTGGAGCGGCTGGGCCCGTGAGCCATGGCCGCTGGGCCTGCGCGTCCGGAGCCTGTGCTCCGCAATGGGAGAGGCCACAACAGTGAGAGGCCTGCATACCCCCCCAAAAAAAAAAATAAAAGTGTGTCTGGCAGTTGATTAGTAAGCTATGTAATCATTTTGCATTTTATGGTATATGTGGTCTTCATTAAACTTTTCAAATTTGTAATTTCATGTTCTCATTCCAAATAAAAATCCACTTTTGTGCCTATTTCTATTGGTAATTTTGTATTCTTTTCCTTAAAGAGTCCCCATTCCTCCCCCCACCCTTGTATAAGCTTCTGTCACCCACACCTGGATCTGTCCCTGCATGCAGGTATCCAGGGTGTGAGCTCTCCAGAGAGAGAGAGAAGCAAGTGCTGAGAGCCTGGACTGCAGGTGAGGAGGCCCCATGCCTGGAAGGAATGAAGGACTGGGGGTCCATAGGTGCAGCCTGGGGAGGCTCTGGAGTCTACAGTCATGACTCGGGCTTTTAGGAAGAAAGAAATGGGGGTCACTGGGGGTGATGGGTCACAGAAGCAGCCTGACCCAATTCGTGTTTTATAGAAGGATTCTGGCTGCTGCGTTAAGACCTGGTCTTAGGCTTATCCATGGGCTGCTCCCCAAATTGCTTTGGTGTTCTTTTAACATCCCCCTCCCTGCCCCCATGAGATCTAGAAGATATTCATATTGATATGGAAATGACTTCCAAACACTTTTCTTCAGGAATGTAGGGTCAGATTTGGCCAAAGGACAACCAGAAGGCAACATCAATGCTTTCAAACCTGAGGAGGAAGCATTGCCCAGACCCCTGCCCTCAAGGCCTCTGCAGGCCTCATAGATGCTAACTTACGGTGGGGACCACAGACTCTGCTCTGGACACAGGGTGGAAGGGGCAGTGCCTTCTACAGTGAATGCACACTCATGGAATTGAAAGTCTGCTGCCCGAAGTCCAGGCAAAAGTCCTGGGACCCAATTTTTTTTTTTTTTTTTTTTTTCTTTTTGCGGTACGCGGGCCTCTCACTGTTGTGGTCTCTCCCGTTGCGGAGCACAGGCTCCAGACAACAAGCAGGCCCAGCAGCCATGGCTCACGGGCCCAGCCGCTCCGTGTCATGTGGGATCTTCCCGGACCAGGTTACGAACCCGTGTCTCCTGCATCGGCAGGCAGACTCTCAACCACTGCGCCACCAGGGAAGTCCCCAATACAGTTTTGTTTTAAAGTTTTTACTTTGTTTTGAGATAATTGTAGAATGCCCTGCACCTGTAGGAAATAACACAGAGCAAGCCCCCGTGTCCAGTTTCCCTCAGTGACAAACATCTCACAAAATATGGTACAAAGTCACCGCAGACGTCAGCATTGCTGTAACCCCCGTCCTGCCCGCTGACCTGTTTTGCCTGCACTCCCGTGTGTACGTGTAGTTCCATACAATGTGATCACTGTGCAGATGCACGTGTAGACTGCCCCAATCAGGATGCAGAATCTCCATCACCACCAGGGCTCCTCAAGGTGCACTGCCCTCTCCTGGACATACCACCCCTCCTTCCCCACCCTCCCTCACCCCTGGAAACCAGCAATCTGCTCCCTGTTTCCAGAATCCTGTCCTTTCAAGAACATTATCTAAATGGATGCACAGTGTACGTAACCTTTGGGGCCTAGCTTTTCTTCACTCAGTATAAATCCCTTGAGATTCACCCAGGCTATTGTGTGTGCCAATACTTCACTCCTTTTTATTTCAGAGTAACATTCCATGGAGTGGATGGGCAAGGGACTTTCTTCTTTCTTTTTAATTTAATTTTAATTTTTATTGAAGTTTAGTTGATTTACAATTCTGTAGGGTAAGGCACTTTCTAACTTTCATTCCTCATTATCACAGTCCCTGGGAAAAGATCCAAAGGACTGACACTCAGCACGTTTTGAGTGATTTCAGGGTCCTTAGGATAAGTTTATACCAATGCAGGTCTTACTCATGTGACTGTACATCGGGGGACTCATTTAGAAAAGCAAAGGGAACCCTGTGAAAGTCAGCCTGAATCGTAGCTCGGTGACTGGGAGTCCCTGGGTGGAATGGGGACAGCGCTACCCACTAACCATTTGGATCCCTGGGGCTTACTGGGGTGTGGATGCTACTTGGGAGGGTGGCCTTGGGCTGCCCTGGGGACCTGGCAGTGGCCTAGCTGTTTCCATCAGCACAAGGAAGTTGGGATGCTGGGCTCCTTGCAGAGAGTGTGGGGAGTCTTTTCTCCAGGGGTCATCTGTTGTGAGATGGCAGGTGCCTGGGGAATTAGGGTGCAGTACATTATCCATGGGGTGTGAGAGTCTGGGATAACTTTCTTCAGACGAGGAACAGCCCTGCCGGTTTATTCCATCGCACTGTGTGTACCAGCACCCTCCGCTCTTTGAGAATAAATTGGTTAATTTTGCAGAGTGCTTTGGAAATGCAAAGTGCTGTAAAAGGCTCACATTGTAAGAGGCCACACATGTGTATGAGAAGGGAAAAGGTGCAGAGGGGGCTGCAGCATGCGGTTTGCCTAGTAAATTTCATGATTGCTTCTGGAAATTATGCTTTCTTATTTATAAGTCTTGTCAAAGAAGTAAATTGAATGGAATCACCAGATGGCCCTAAATATTGTCTTTATTGCCTAGAACCGTCTTTAGAGAGCTCTTGCTATAGGAGCGGGAAGCTTTAAGATGGGGTAGCCTGGGAGGGAAAGGGTCGCAGGCCTAATTCCAATGATTGTCATGGCCATCTATTTATTTGCTCAGTGAGGTGAGGGGGAGACCATCTCATTTAGACTTATTAAAGGGTCCAAAAGTGTAACACTCTTCTAAAGGGTCACTATAAATATGACACATACTGTATTTCATAGAGTTTATGGGAAAGGAAATTGAAATCTCCTAAAAATAGAATTGAATCTTGTCCAAACAATATTGGATACACCAAACGAGTGTTTTTGTTATTACATCTAACAGGCTGATATTCCAAGCACATTTTTATAAAGCTTTAGTTTGTTTTCATAAATTTTGGACTTTCCTACAATTCTTAGGTTTCTTACAACTATCAGCCAGTGTGACAGTGTTTTTAAAAGTGAAAAAGAAAGACTCGTTTGTGGCAGGGCTGCCATATCCTCCCATCCACCCTGCTCTGGTCGCTGGCACAGCTCCCATGATCTGGGCCGGGCCGGGCCGAGGGGTCAGGGTACGGATATTGACTGGTCTGCATGCGTCCTGCATCTGGGGACAGAAACGGTCTCCACCCTGGAAGCCCCTTATCCCAGTCTACAGAGCAGACTTGTGCCCTGGAGGTCCCCCTGCTGTCTTGAGACCAGGAGGGGTGGTAACTTCCAGGAATGAGACAGAGGATAAGAGATTTGCAGAGATGTGGACCCGGCACCCTCAAGCTTCCAGGCCACCTGCCTGCAGAATTCTGTTACACAGGGAAAGTTAAGCCTCACCCTGTTGAAGCCGCTCTTTGTAGGGTTTTGTTACCCACAGCTGAATGCATCACCCTAAGATTATTTATCTACTGGGACAAGTTAGGGAAGAAACAGAACGGTCAGGAATTATTGTATAATAGCATGGCCATGCTTCAGATCAGACAACTGGAGCCTTTCTAGTGTATCCACAGCCTCATTCAGACACTAGTACCTGGACAGGTGAGTGGAAGAAGGAAGTATGTGCATTCTCAATGTAATGCCTAACATCTGAGCATAGCACCAATGCAGTCGAGACCATCGGGGTGGCTTGTCTCTGCTTTCTTCTTCTTCTTTTATTTATTTTTTTACATCTTTATTGGAGTATAATTGCTTTACAATGGTGTGTTAGCTTCTGCTTTATAACAACGTAAATCAGCTATACATATACATATATCCCCATATCTCCTCCCTCTTGAGTCTCGCTCCCACCCTCCCTATTCTGCTTTCTTCTTGAAAGAGGCCTTAGTATTCACAAAGGAATCTGTTTTGTTTTGTTTAGTTTAGTTTAGTTTATAGGGCTCTTCACCGAGTAGTGTTTCTCCAACATGAGTGCTACATGGGCTCTCTGAAAAGGGTATACATTTTCTCAACGATCCCTAGTGTTGACATAAATTATTTTAATTTCTATTACTGGAAGATGTACACATATAAAGCTAGTATAAACCCTTTACACTTGCCATTATACACATAAAATTGAAAATTACATGCAAATAAAGCTTTACAATCAGTAATACTTAAATTAACAACATCAGTGTGTCGTTTGGTTTAAATTAAGTTGTTGCTCTCCGTGTGAATGCTGTTTGGACTTCTAGGGCTCTGTTTCTTTTGCATTAAACATACTCTGTATTATGTGGTGACAAAACTCCTCATCACCCTCCTCTCCCTTGAACTGTAGAGAAATATCCTTTCAGTCACCATGGTGTCGAATGGACCTTGCTTGTACGAAAGAATCACTGGTTAATAAATTCCAATTCTCTTTTTCTTATTAGCAGGCCACAACCAGGGCCAATTCATCCATACACAGAGCTCTTATAGATCCTTACATTTTTAATTATAATTGACACAAAAATGCAAAATTAAAAACGTATTGTGATGGGAAAGATGCATGGGTTTCCAAGAGTGTCTTTTCTGTGGAAGCTTCCTGGTCTGGAGGACATGCTTATCAAGAAACAATCAACTTATTCTAGCGCCTTTGGGTCATAGCATCTAAAGACCAACTTTTCTTAAGAGTATGCAGATGTGAACTTGAATTAGTTTAGATATCCTTGTGAGAACATACTTTATTACATTTATGGGGAAGTAGCTCTGGAATCTTATATGATGACATATCCATGTCAGTAAGATTCCTTGTTTGGTCACCTCTGTGAGCTTGTTCGATGCAGGGGGCTTTCGCTGTTGGAAAGCCACAGGGATGAGATGCAGCCACAGAGCTGAGTCACTGAGAAAATAATTATTCATTACTGGGCATCTCTTCATAAACAAATGCAACAGTTTTAATCTACCATTAAAAGAAATTTTCCTGTCTTCAAAATACTCATTGACTTTTATGAATACATAATGCAATATTATAGTTTGAAAGTTAAAAAAAAATAATTAAACGGGCACATGGAGAAAAACAATCCCTCCTCTACTCTCACAGACTAGACATGATTCCTTGTCCAACAACCAAGGCTACTTGGTTTTGTACATCTTCCAGGGGATTTGTGTTTTATGTACAATCCTGTACAGATGCTTTTACACATGTAGTGATCGACTATGCATTGTTTTGCACCTTCACCTTTCAAATTTTTTTTACATACTATGTAACTTTATGGTCCGCGAGTTGACATAGGGGCCATATATTCATAAAGGTAAGTTGTGCAATTTAACAACTTTTATCTAGGGTTACAGTTTTGATGCTCACCATCCCGTGACCATGTGGGCTACTCTCAGTAGATTCCTAAAGATGACTTGATGTGGATTTGGGCCTTATGAACAGACTCTACCTGGAACTTGGGGAATCAGTGATCAGCAAAGGAGTTTGAATACTTCTCCCATCTATGCTTTTCAAAATACTCACTTGTTCAGTGTGACTGTGGACCTTCATGCAGAGAGGACAAATGGAAGCCCAACAAGGCTGCCCAGAGCCACAGCCCGAAGCTCATGAGCAGCTCCTTGGGGACGTAGGGGTGGGGCGCTGGGGGAGATGCGCGGTGCCGTCCACCCCGCACCTGCAAATACATCTCTCCAGTCCATTCAACACCTGTCTTTCTTGACATTGTTCCCTGTCTGCAATATGCTGTTTGCCTCACTTTCTTAATTGCTGGTTTAGTTGGTTCCCTTTCTGAGTCAAACCAGCAGCGTTTCCCTGTTTCTGCCCCTTGGAGCTTTGGGCACACCCAGCAACTCCACCTGGTGTGTTTGTGCTGGCTGGTCCTCCCCCACTTCTCTGCAGGTCTCATCCCTCCCTCCCTCCCTCAGGGCATTTCCCAAATGCCACCTTCTCCAGGAAGTCAGCCCGACCACCCTCCTCCCACCCAGCTTGTTCCTCTGACCCCCACCGTCTCTGTTGCTTTTATACTTTTTCTCGGCACATAGAGGTGATTTGCTTATTTGTACATTTATTTTTTATGGTATGAACTCTTCCTTCCTAGAAGAGAGGGGCCAGGGATCCTAGTCCATCCTGTCCCCCGATGGATCCCACATTCCTTGAAGAAGCATGTTTGCCACGTGAATGAGCACACGAGTGGGTTTCCAGGCCAGTGACCAGAGGCCCACTCGCCCCTAACAAACGGCCAGGAGCTCGCTCAGGCATCGCTGCCTACACTGCCACTTTCCCAGGTGAGAGATGACTGGAGCTGCCTGGGACTCTGGTCCTCTTTTCCCCAAGTTTCCATTCAACCTTAATGCTTTAAATTATAAAACAAACTACTAACAAGGGAGGCCATGAAGCCAGGAGAAAGGAGATGGAGAGGGAGCCAGTGTGTCCGAGAAGGGCTCCGTTCATTGTGTGAGGAACATCCCCTGTTTGAAGGTGGCTTCTGGGCATGTCACTCCCGAGCTGTTAGAAGTTTAGTCTTTGTTAAATTATTTAGAGCTTTTGGGGGCTGCCAATCAGGACAGGATTAAAGCTGGATATTCCTTTCTTGGTCCTGTTGGCCTGCTGCTACATATTTTCAATAACAAAACATCTTCGGGAAGCACCACTTCAATAGAAAAATAATTAGCATTTGATCAGAAGAATTGTGCTGGGCGTGGTTCACCCTGGATCAAGCAAGAGTTAGACTTTTGCCATGGTCACTGGGGAGGAAATGCTCTGTGGAATGAAGCCAAGTGTTATACTCATCTTTTTTCTCTACAGTTTTATCTGTATGAGGCCAGTTTATGGTGAAATGTGCTTCCTACCAAGTTGATGGATATAGACTTAATTTGAGGTTAGAATTATTTGAAAAATCATTAGGAAATTGTAAACAACTTGTAATGATCTTGGAAAAGCATTTATGTATATAGGTCTTGTCTTAGCTTAGAACTTGTCTTTGGAGCCTATTACTTTAAGCAAGAAGAAAGAAGTCTAACTGAGCATCATTGACAGTCTTCACAGAGACAAGGTACTTCATTGGCCCTTACAAGCTATTTGTGGTGGACCTTACAACCCTATATAGTGCATTCCTAATCAGAATTTCTCACTGTGTCCACGAATTCTTGTAGTGTTAAAATTAGGTGGTATATTCTACATGCTCTATGCATTCTGAATAGAGAAATTCCACGTCGCTCAATACCCTTCTTTGACGAAAATTCCCTCTAAGGAAAGATAGCAGTAGCTGCCATTTCTCAAATGCTAAGCTTTTTATAGATGCCATCTCATTTAATCGTCACAATAATAAAGAACTTGGATGTTATTACCAAGTATTTAAAGATGGGAAACAAAGGCTCAAAGAGGCCAATGCAGATCCAGGACCCACAGTCACTCAACAGAGGAGACCTAAAATTAAGGCCCTCTGATGAAAAAGGCTTTATTCTTAACCACTGTGTACTCTGCTCCCAGAAGCAGAGGAAAGGGGAGAGGAGGGACGGAGTGTGGTTAATTATCAGATTCCAGCTACAGCTGGATGCTGTCCCAGGCGGGTTTTTTTATGTTTATTTCTTCTTATGTGAGCCTCAAGGCAAGCTTGGATGAAATGATTGTAATATCCCCCATTTTCAGATGAGAAAGCAGAGGCTCGGAGAAGCTGAGGAGCACTCTTGAAGTCCGGCAGCCGGTGCGCGGCCCGGCGGAATTTGAACCCAGAGCAGCCGTGCGCCCTGTCCCGGCGGCTCATTCCCCTGGAGCTTGCCTGACCCCTGACCCCGCACTGAGGTTCTGTTCATTCTTGAACGTAATGCTCACCGATTGTGCGCCTTTGACCTAAACTTCAAAATGAGCCCCGCACCCTTAGGTGTGCTGGGAAACAATAAATGAATTATGGAGTTCATAAACACATCCTCTTCCGTGACTTGGACCACGACCCTGCCCCAGTGGGCATTTTCCTAACTGTGTTCTGATTTGGCGTTTTCAAGTGAGCAGAAAAGACTTGTCATCACACACCGGCCGCCCGACGGAAGCTCCCTGCTCCTGAGCCCCGTGGGCAGCCGAGCACTGGGCGGTCTCATCGCAGGGCCTGGGCCTCAGTGTGAGGGCTCATCGGGAGAACCGCAGACCATCTGGACCTTCTCCTCCTCCCTAGGCAACTGAGGACCACTGTCCCCAGGGCTGCAGGCCCTTCCTCTGTCCGGCCATCTGGGCAGTGGCCACCCGAGGGCCTGCCAGCCATGTGGCCTGAGAACTGAGCGCCAGGCAGCTGCCTCGAGGACGGAGTACTGGTGGATATGAGGCCTCACCCCCTGAGCTCTCTCTTCTCTGAATCGGAAAGTAAATAAGTATATTTATGTTTCAAGGGCACAAGGTCCCGACCGTCAGGCTTGTCAGAGGGGACCCTGTATGTTTCTGGGAGCCTCGGATGCCTTTCTTGGGTTTGTGGCGACCACCGGGCACCTGTCAAGTGGGGGGAAGAGGACGTACCCTCCATGTAGAAGCAACTCCGTAACCAGGCCGGTGTGGCGGGAGGATGCTTCAGGGACTAGCTTGTCTGGCAGAGAAGCCAGCCCCTCACCGCCCTCCCCTCCACTTGACACATCACCTCTTGGGCTTCCCCTCCACCTCACGGGGTGGCCACCTCAACTTCTGAGCCTCAGCAGCAGGGCTGCAATCAAGGCGAAGGACATGTGAACAAAGTGAGTCCTTCCCTGCGGTATCTGCAGCCTCTCAAAGTTGCTATCGATCAAGCATGTACTGATTCGATCGACTCTCTAGCATCAGCTCCCAAAGTTTGAGTCAGCCAGGCAGAGAGGAGGCATGAGAGGCCCTGGCCGCACATTTAAGGAGCTGCTCCCTCTCGGGTAACACAGGGCGGGCATCCCTCTACCTTGTGCCCTGGACACCAGGCTGGCCTATCCTGGTCCCGGCCCCGGGCTGGTGCCTGCTTGCGTTGGTGGAGGGGGACAGCCCGTGCCTCTCCTCCCAGCTCAGAGATGGCGCGCCACCACCTAATTCTAGTTAACTGTCTGTCTCCAAAATCATCACCAGCCAGGTCACTGACTGTCTCCCAGAATCTGCCTTTGAGCCTGCTGGAGGGTCAACTGTTGGGTCCCCAGACAATCTGGGACAGACTCTCCTCACTTCTTTTCCATGTGTCCTGCCCACCGTGGGGTTACCCTCAGCCTTGGCCATTTTTCAGTCTTGGGTCCACATAGCTCTTCCACAGTCAGCATGGGCTGCTATGACAAAATGCCACAGGCTGGGGGGCTTAAACAACAGACATTTATTCCTCACAGTCCTGGAGGCTGGACGTCCAAGGTCAGGGTCCTGGCCAGCTCGGGTTCTGTTGAGAGCCCTCTTCCTGGCTTGCCTTCTCTCTGTGTGCTCACATTACCTTTCCTCAGTGTATGTGTACGAAGAGAGAGAGAGAGAGTGAGAGAGAGCGCCCATCCTCTGGTGTCTTATAGACACTAATCTTGTTCTAGCCCCGTCCTTATGACCTCATTTAACCTTAATTACATCCTTAGAGGCCCTGTCTCCAAATACAGCCACTGGGGGTTACGCTTTCAACATATGAATTTTGCAGGGACACAATTCAGCCCATAGCGAGGCCCAAGGGGCTGAGGGCAACCCAGACTAGGCTTGGGAGGGTCTAGATAGATTTGGCTGGGAACCATCCTTGCAGAGTTATGGATTCGTTCTGAGTGGGGAGGAGATTGATCCAGTGAATGCCTGTATATGACACTGACAGAGGGGGTACAAGGACAAATACTCCCAGTGTTGTGGGCTCTTCCTCCAGCAAAGGAGGGACATCTTTCACCTGGCCACTGATCACAGGAGCTGAATGAGTGGGGGCAAGACCCTTCCAGGGTCAGTCAAAATCTATGGGCTCCAGACCTAAAATACAGACCTATGGACCACACAGTCCTCCTTCCCATCCTTCTTAGTGGGCCTGGAGTCCACAAGGTCCAAACTGCTTGGTTCTATGAATTTAACTTAAGAAAATTCAACAGGCGTGCAAAGATGTATACACAAGCAGAATCTTGGGTGGGGAGAGGAATTCTTCCCAGGGTTATGAGAGCGGCATCCTGGCTACAGCATCATGTATGGAGGTCATATTCACAAAGGCAGTAGCTTTGCCATCCTGTCCATCTGTGCCCTCTACCACTGCCCAGTGCTTGAATAGCACTTCACTCATTCTGGGCATCAAAAATATTTGTCCAATGAATGAATGAATGCATCATACAACAGATTCTTGCATTATTTCATAATATTTTTTTGTATGTCAATTTTTAAATTATTTATTTATTTATCTATCTATCTATTTATTTGGCTGTGCTGGGTCTTCCTTGCGGCACACGGGATCTCCGTTGCCGCGTGCAGGGTCTTCCTTGCAGCGTGTGGGATCTTTCAGCTGTGGCATGCAGGATCTATTTCCTTGACCAGGGACTGAACCTGGACCCCCTGCATTAGGAGCGTGTCATCTTAACCACTGGACCAGCAGGGAAATCCCTCATAATATATTATGATAAATGAAATCAGAACCAAATCTCTTTTTTTAAACTGAAGTATAGTTGATTTACAATATTATATTAGTTTTAATATATCAGTTTTAGGTATACAACATAGAGATTCAGTATTTTTATAGATTATACTCCATTTAAAGTTATTACAAAATAATGGCTATATTTCCCTTTGCTGTACAATATATCCTTATTGTTTATTGATTTTATACCTAATAGTTTGTATCTCTTAATCCCATACCCGGAACTTGTCCCTCCCCACTTCCCTTTCCCTACTAGTAACCAGTAGTTTGCTCTCTACTTCTGAGTCTGTTTCTGTTTTGTTATATTCATTCCTTTTATTTTGTAGATTCCACTTATAAGTGACAACATAGAGTATTTGTCTTTCTCTGTCTGACTTATTTTAATAAGCATAATACCCTCCTGGTCCATCCCTGTTGTTGCAAATGGCAATATTTAATTATTTTTTAATATAAATATCATATATTCTATTATATATATACACATATATATTAATACATATATATATATATATATATATATATATATATATATATATATATATATACCATATCTTCTTTATCCATCCATCTGTTGACCAACACTTAGGTTGCTTCCGTATCTTGGCTATTGTAAATAATGCTTAGGAACATTGGGGTGCATGTATCTTTTCAAATTAGTGTTTTCATTTTCTTTGTATATATGCCCAGAAGTGAAATTACTGGGTCATATGGTAGTTCTATTTTTAGCTTCTTGAGGAACCTCCATACTGTTCTCCGTAGTGGCTGCACCAATTTACACTCCCATCAACAGTGCAAGAGGGTTCCCTTTTCCCCACATCCTTGCCAAAATTTGTTATTTTTGATCTTTTTGACGATGGCCATTCTGACCGGTGTGAGGTGATACCTCATCGTGGTTTTGATTTGCATACCTGATGATTAGTGATGTTGAGCTTGTTTTCATGTGCCTGTTGGCATTCTGTATGTCTTCTTTCGAAAAATGTCTATTCAGGTTTTCTGCCTATTTTTTAAATCAGGTCATTTTTTGGTTTTGTTTTGTTTTTTGTTTTTTGATATTGAGTTGTATGAGCTTTTTATAAATTTTGGATATTAACCCTTGTCAGTCATATCATTGGCAAATATTTACTCCCATTCAGTAGGTCGTATTTTCATTTTGTGGACGATATCGTTCTCTGTGCAAAAGCTTTTAAGTTTAATTAGGTCCCACTTGTTTTTTTTTTATTATTATTATTTTTTGCGGTATGCAGGCCTCTCACTGTTGTGGCCTCTCCTGTTGCAAAGCACAGGCTCTGGACGCGCAGGCTCAGTGGCCATAGCTCACGGGCCCAGCCACTCCGCGGCACGTGGGATCTTCCTGGACCAGGGCACGAACCCATGTCCCCTGCACTGGCAGGCGGACTCTCAACCACTGCGCCACCAGGGAAGCCCCCACTTGTTTATTTTTGCTTTTATTTTCTTTGCCTTTGGAGACCTATCCAAAAAAAATATTGCTATGATTTACAGCAAAGTGTTTTCTGCCTATGTTTTCTTTTTCTTTTTTAATTTAATTGTGGTTGATTTACAATTTTGTGTTAATTTCTGCTGTATAGCAAAGTGACTCAATTATATTATACATATATATATATACATTCTTTTTAATATTATTTTCCATTTTAGTTTATTCCAGGACATTGAATAGAGTTCCCTGTGCCATACAGTAGGACCTTGTTGTCTATCCATTTTATATGTAATAATTTGTGTCTACTAACTCGAAACTCCCAGTCCATCCCTCCCCTCCCCCTTGGCAACCACAAGTATCTTCTCTATGTCTGTGGTCTGTTTCCGCTTCATAGGTATGTTGATATGTGTCATATTTTAGATTCCACATTTGAGTGATATCATATGGTATTTGTCTTTCTGTGTATGACTTACTTCATTTAGTATGATAATCTCTAGGTCCTTCCATATTGCTGCAAATGGCATTATTTTGTTCTTTTTTTATGTCTGAGTAATATTCCATTGTATAAATATACCATACCTTCTTTATCCATTCATCTGTCGATGGACATTTAGGTTGCTTCCATGTCTTGGCTACTGTAAATAGTGCCTCAATGAACATTGAGGTGCATGTATCTTTTTGAATTATGGTTTTCTCTGGATATATGCCCAGGAGTGGGATTCCTGGATCATATAGCAATTCTATTTTTAGTTTCCTGAGGCACCTCCATAATGTTTTCCATAGTGGCTGCACCTGCTTCCATTCCCACCAACAGTGTAGGAGAGTTTCCTTTTCTCCGTACCCTCTCCAACATTTGTTACTTGTAGGCTTTTTAATGATGGCTGTTCTAAGTGGTGTTAGGGGTACCTCACTGAAGTTTTGATTTGCATTTCTCTATAATTAATGATGTTGAGCATCTTTTCATGTGCCTATTGGCCATCTGTATGTCTTCTTTGAAGAAATGTCTATTTAGGTCTTCTGCCCATTTTTCACTTGTGTTTTTTGTTGTTGGTGGTGGTGAGTTATATGAGCTGTTTGTATATTTCTTTTGCTATGTCTGCCTATGTTTTCCTCTAGGAGTCTTATGGTTTTCAGCCTTACATTTAGTCTTTAATCCATTTTGAGTTTATTTTTGTGTATGGAATTAGGGAGTGTTCTAATTTCATTCTTTTATGTGTAGCTGTCCAGTTTTCCCAGCACTACGCTTTGAAGAGATTTTCTTTTCTCCATTATCCTCCTTCCTTCTGTTGACTATGGGCTATGTTTGTCCTTCTTTTTCTAATTCCTTTAGGTGCTAGGTTAGAGTGTTTGAGAGTTTTCTTGTTCCTTGAGGTATGCTTGTATTGTATTCTTTTTAATTTTCATGTTTCTCAACGTATTTTCTGATTTCCTCTTTTATTTTTTCATTGACCCATTGATTTTTTTAGTAGAGTGTTTTTCAGTCTCCTCATGTTTGTTTTGCCCTTTTTCTTCCTGTAATTGATTTCTAGTTTCATACTGTTGTGGTTGGAAGAGATGTCTGACATAATTTCTATTGTCTTAAATTTGTTGAGATTTGTTTCGTGGCTAGCATGTGGCCTATCCTGGAAAGCATTCCATGTGCACTTGAACATAATGTATATTGTGCTGTTTCTAGATGGAATCTCTTGTAGATATCTATTAAGTTCAACTGGTCTAATGTGTCATTTAAGGCTCCTGTTTCCTTATTAATTTTATGTCTGGATGATTTGTCCATTAATTAAGTGGTATTTTAAAATCCTCTTCTATTATTGTATTATGGTCAATTTCTGCCTTTATATCTGTTAATATTTGCTTTATTTAGTTGCTCCTATATTATGTGCATATATGTTTATGGATGTTCTATCTTCTTATTTTGATTCATTTATTATTATATAATACTCTTCTTTATCTTTTATTATAGACTCGGTTTTAAAGTCTACTTTGGCTGATAGGTGTATTGTTACCCCTACTTTCTTATTGTCTTTATTGATGAAATAAAATTCACATTTTATGGCAAGATGAGAAAAAGTTAAACATAAATTTTTCCTTTGCCAGAGTGGGTCTCCTCATTCCCCATTAGTGTGTATTGTGTATCTACATTAACCAGACCTCCTTAGGAAAGAACCTTCCTTCTTAATCTCATCAAGGATCACAACTCTTTTAGAGAGAACCTTCCTTCTTAATCTTGTGGGGGTACCCTTGTATGTGATTTTTTGATTTTTTGTATTTCTCTTATTGCCTTTAGAATTCTCTCTTTATCTTTAACTTTTGCCATTTTAATTATGATGTCTCTTTTTGTGGGTCTCTTTGGGTTCATCTTGTTTGGGACTCCCTGTAATTCCTGTACTTGAATAGTTGTTTCCCTCTTCAGCTTCAAGAAGTAGTCAGCCATAATTTCATCAAATACATTTTCTATGCTTTCTCTCTCTTCTCCTTCTGGGATCCCTGTAATGTTGGTATGCTTGATGCTGTCCCAAAGGTCCCTTAAAGTATCTTAATTTTTTTTTTAATTTGTTTTTCTTTTTGCTGTTCTCATTGCGTGATTTCCATTATCCTATCTTCCACCTCATATATCTTCCAGATCACTTATGCTTTCTGCTGTCTCACCTAATCTGCTGTTAATTCCCTCTAGTATATTTTCCATTTCAGTTATTGTGTTTTTCAGCTCACATTCGTTCTTTTTTATATCTTCTAGTTCTTTGTTAAAATTTTCACAGTGTTCATTTATCCTTTTCCCTAATTCAGTTAGCATTCTCATTACTATTGCTTTGAAATCTTTATCAAGTGAATTACTTATCTCTGTTTAATTAGGATTTTTTCAGGGTTTTTGTTGTTGTTGTTGTTCTTTCATTTGAAACATATTCCTCAATCTTCTCATTTTGGTTAACTTTCTCTGTCTCAAGGAAATTAGGTGAAACATTTACATACCCTGGTCTTGAAGGCATGTCCTTGTGTGGGAGTACCCTTATGCAGTGTGCACGTACCCAGTGGCTTTGGTGGGTGAGCTGGATCCTAAGTGAGCATGGTCTGTGTCTTCCCCAGGGTGTGCTGGAAGCCACCCCCAGGGTGGGAGGTAGTCTGGAGTAGGAGAAGCTAGAGCCAGAGACAGGTGAAAGCTGGGGCTTCTCCTTTGCTCAATGGCCATCACCACCCTACTTGGGGAAAGGGCAGAGGCCAAGGGGCTGGAACAGAAGCCAGGAGGGATCTGGGTTTCTCTTGGTGTGATGGCAGGCTCTGCCTTAGTTTGTGTTGTAACTGAACCTGAGGGCTTGAGGCTGCATTCTGTGTTGGTTTCACTTTGTCCCTGGTATGTGCCCCTTGGTTAGTCTGGGTCAGGGCTGGAGGCATTGGTGACACACCAGTGAGCTGGTCCAACCCCCTCCCAAGTATGCACAGGGATGGTGCTGGTTGATGGAGCTGATCTTGCTCTCTCCTGAATGTGTGAAGTGACATGCACTGGCAATGGCTGCCTTTGCCCTGGCCTAAGGCAGGCCTGGGGTCTGAGATGACTCTGTTCTCTCCATGTGTGTGTACTCTCATTGGCAGTGTCAGCCTCTCCCTTAGTGGGGAGCAGTGCTGGCGCAAGAGGGGCTGGAGCAGGAGCCCAGCGTGGGCTGTGGGGCTTGCTGGGGTGGTCCAGGAAGGCCAGCCAGAGCCCTAGGCAGTTTTCAATCTGCTGTGACTGGGAGTAGGTAAGACTGTGCTCTTCATGAGCAGACTCTCAGTTTCCTACAGCCATCTGATAAGCCCCACTCATTTTCAAACCAGCTAAAGGAGGGGCCTTGTCCTCCTGGTGTTGGGTCCCAGAGCTGGGCTGCCTAATATGTAGCTTGAACCCTTTGTTCTCTAGGGAGGATCCCCATACCTGTGACTGACCCCTCCTCTCCTGTGTCCCCCACTAGGGGCACAGTTCCTAACCAGGTCGCTTCTCCTCTCTTCCTCCCTGATTCCATGTGCATCTTTCTTTACAGCTTTGGTCACAGAAGAGCCATTCTGATAGTTCTCAGGTCGATTTCAGCGAGTTGCTCTCTGCGTCATTGTAGTTTTGATATGTTCATAAGGGGAGCAAGCTCAGCCTCTCTTCCCTCCACCATCTTGATCTCTTTCCACCATAATCATGTACATTTTGATAAGGTAGGACCACTCGAGATGGCAAACAAAGATGCACGGGGTATTTAGTTTCAAATTATTTTTTGTATTGATGTATATGATTATCTGCTAGTTACTTTTCCTCCCCACCCGTCTCCTCCATTTCTTCCTTCTTTGTTTCTATTTTCCATCCACTATCTTTTCATTCAATCAGTCAATCGATCAGTTCAAATACTCCCTTACCATAGGGTTATTAGTTGGCTCTTTCTCAAAAATGGCTCCTGGAAGCAGGACAGACCCATGAGATGAAATGACCAATTTTATTGATGTCACAGATATTTCCCACGGGACAAATGTTCAAGATACCCACTGAACTCATGCTTTCTCCTGGGATGGGATGGAAGATTGTTCACAGTAAGCTTTGTTTTGTTTTTTTTCCTTACAATCCCTGTCCACTCATCCTTATTGAATGTATTTTCTTCTGTTTCTGTGATCTATATCTATTAATTATTAGGGACACAAATGGAAATTATACCTCCAAATTGCTGGTCTTAGGAAAGAAAAGATTTGTACTTTTTCATGGAGTTAGTTGATTGCTTTAAATTTGAAATTCTTTACTCAGTTTTGTTCCTTGTGAGAAATGGTATTTTAGGAATATGAGGAGAGCTAGTGAATCCACAGATAAGGCTTTTATCTGACCCCAGCAGTTTGGTGTTGTGAGGCATTTTCTCCTTTATTTTTATTGGAGAGGATTTAGACACAGCTTTCTCAACTTCAGCTGCAGAGTGACCAGTGCAAGGTACTTAAGTGTCCCAGTCTCGTTTATCTGAAACAAGTGCTGGCAGGGGGCTTTGACGAACACACCGCAACCTCTCCTCAATTTCAGATGGGATTCCATTCAGAGCAGTTCCTGGATCCCCTCCAGAGCTGTCGCTGTTCTCTCTCCTGATCACTTAATCCATCAGAGAGAGGCCCAGTGACGTCAAACAGCTCATACTTTCAAGTGTTTCCAGATAAGAGAACAGTCCCGTCACTTTGGTTCTTCATGGGTCTCTTCTCTTCAAGGAGAGAATGTGAAATAAAAACCAGCTGAGATTAAAACATGCCAGTCAACCAATTTGTATTTAGAAAACTTAAAAATATATAATTAAACCAATTGCTGTGGTTCAGCTTTTACCAGCATATGAACAGTTTTGGAAATGAGGAAGCAGCTGGACTCTGGCCGTATGCGCTGACCTTACCATTCAGTAGATGGAGGCAAGTCCTGGACCTCTCCAAGCCTCCGTTTCCTCATCTGTAAAATGGGATGTAGATGAGTACATGCTATAGTAGGTGTTGTGAGGATGGATAAGAACACTTGTAAATTGTTTTATCGGGCTTCCCTGGTGGTGCAGTGGTTGAGAGTCCGCCTGCCAATGCAGGGGACGTGGGTTCATGCCCCGGTCTGGGAGGATCCCACATGCCGCTGAGTGGCTGGGCCTGTGAGCCATGGCCGCTGAGCCTGCACGTCCGGAGCCTGTGCTCCGCAACGGGAGAGGCCACAACAGTGAGAGGCCCGCGTACCAGAAAAAAAAAAAAAAT